>CAJQZJ010031840.1:2579977-2654863 GCA_907164525.1 Lophiomys imhausi
TGTGTGTGTGTGTGTGTGTGTGTGTGTGTGTGTGTGTGTGTGTGTGTAAGAAATCAAAATTGGAATCACCAAATAACAAGGTTGACAAACAAACCCCAACTAGACATCTCTTGCCACCAAATGAAACCTCCAGTTCTGGCAATGGGTTACATCTAATTGAGTTGTTGGCAGAAGGGGCCCCATGGAAATTCCCAAGCAATAACTATTGCCAAGGCTATTGATTGCTCTCCACAGACTGATAGTAAAGCCCTATTGCTGAAGACAATGCCTATATTGACTCACTGAACATGGAGAAGTTGAGCTGTTACCTACCTAGAGCCTTCATTCCTACTGATTAGTGTTCATGGTTCTGGAAGGTATTTTACTCACTACCAGAGGAGAAAGGTAAACAAAGAACCAGTTATAAACCCTGTAATCTACAATGAAGACCTGCCTGCAAGATATACTAGTACAATAGTGGCACAAAAGTTGTGGGGGTAACTAATCACTATCTAACTAGAATTAAGACCCACTTCCTAACATTGAACCCATGTCCCACAATATCCAGGTGGCCAATAACCTGAGACTACATAGGCCATGGACCTGGAGGGAAACCAAATACTACTGTTCTGCTAAAGGACTGTAGCAATGAAATGACTCCTAATGACATTCTGCTGTACTCATAGATCAATGCCTTGCTCAGCCATCGTCAGAGAAGCTTCTTTCTGCAGTAGGTGGGAACAAATACTGGCACTCACCGCCAGGCACTATGCAGTGAGTGAGATACCTTGGAACACTCAGTCCAAAATGGGATGTCCCCTTCAAATTATTCCCCTCAGAACTCAGGAAACTCAGCAGAAGAGGAGGCAGACAGATTGTAAGAGTCAGAGGGGACAGAAGACACAAGGAAACAAGGCCTTCTAGACACAACAAGACTGAACCACATATGAACTCACAAAGACTGTGGCAGCATACACAGAACTTAACACGGGCTAAGTGAAAGGGGTCCCAGTGCTGAGCGGGAAAGTAGACACAAGCCCATCACTAACCTGAAGTTATCTGCCACTCAAAAAGAAAAACTTCATTTTCTCCAGCAGAGTCTTACTGGGTATACAAACCCTACTCAACATCCCCAACAGTACATGATCAACACAAAATGAACTAAATGGTATTTTGGGAGGGTTTTTGTCTACAATCTTTGTCTGGGCTTTCTTCTCCTCCTCCTTCTTCCTTTTCTTCTTTTTCCAATTATATATTATCATTTCTGATTTTGTTTTCATGGGTTTTCTGTGTGTATCTCAGGGTTTGTATGTGTGTCTTGTGCTTTTTCTTTGACTCTTTTGTTTTCTGTTTGTTTTTATTTTAACATTATTATTATTATTATTATTATTATTAATTATGTTGCCTGTGTTCTAATGAAAGAGTATGGATTTATGTGGATGAGGAAATACAGGGAGGAGTTGGGAGAGGAGAAATCAGAATCAGAATATATTATATGAAAAAAATCTATTCAATAAAAACAATAAATGTCTGTCAAAGTATTTTCCTGATTACAATTTCATCATGTGTTTATGCAAAATACTAATGATGTTATATTCTCAGATTTCAACATATATGTACTTTTTTTCTAAATCTTTTCAAAAGAATGAAATGCTTCAATAAAAAGAAAAAGGAACTTTTCTAGCCTAATAAGTAAAATGCTTTCGTTTGTCATCCATTGTATTTCAATAACTAAAATGGTACTCTTATCTGTTGTTCTACCTTTACAAAGTTATTTTGATTTAGGCTTTTATATTTTATGCTTTTTAAATATATAAAGGTAATAAATTTAGATAAAACAGTAGAAATTTGGAAATTAAAAATAAAGTAAAACCTTTATTATAAAACCTTATAAATTATAAAACCTTATAATCCCATCATAAGAGATAGCCATCATTAAAATTCCGACATATTTCTCTCCAAATTCTTTTCCTGTACATACACAGAACTTTCTTTTAAAGATGATCTGGTAGTTTGGAAAAAAATTGCACTAGGTGTGGCAGTACACACTTTTAATCTCAGAGGTAGAGGCAGGCAGATATCTGTGAGTTCAAGGCCAGCCTGGTCTACAGAGCGAGTCCAGGATAGCCAGAGATTCACGGAGAAATTCTGTCTCAAAAGAAAAAAAAAGTGGCCTCCATAGATATATATTTGAATGCTTAGCAATCAGAGAGTGGTACTATTTGAAAAGATTAGAAGGATTAGAAGATGTGGCTTTGTTGAAGGAAGTGTGTCTCTGGGGGTGGGCTTTAAGATTTCATAAGCCAATGCCAAGCCTATGGATCAGGAAGTAGCTCTCACTACTTCTCTAGCACCATGCCTGTCATATCTGCCACCATGATGATAATAGACTAAGCCTTTGAATCTGTAATCAAGCCCCCAATTAAATCCTTTCTTTTATAAGAGGTGCCATGGTCACAGTATCTCTTTACAGCAAAACAATAGTAACTAATGCACATAAGGAACAATTGTTTAAAATTTTGCTTGGCAGTCTACTAGATTTAACATTTTCTTCATCAAATTAAAAAATCATCCTCATAATGGTTATGATTTTTGAAAACAGAATTCAACTAACAGTAAAGTTCATTCATAAAATGGACTATAAAGTTTGGGCCATGTATCTCCACCCTCCACCTCAAAGTCCTATACTATAATGTGTTCAGTCTATATTAGTTTCATAATTTGGCTGTTAAATAACATAAGGGTTAAAAATGATATTTAGCAAAAATGTAATACTGGAATGTGTATACCCCTTAAGAATTGCACAATAATCTTGGCATGCTCCTACTTCTTTCGTTTTTCTTTCTCTTCTTTCTCTTTTCTTTTCTTTTCTTTTTTCAAGTCAGGATTTCTCTGCATAGCCCTAGTTATGTTGGAACTTATTCTGTAGACCAGACTGGCCTGGAACTCAGATATCTGCTTGCCTCTGCCTAATTAGTGCTTTGCCACACCACCCCGCCTTACTTTTTTTCATTTGTTAATCTCAATGCTTTATAATAGTATCTATGAAACACCAAATTTATCAAATAATTATCATAATTTCAAAAATATTGAAGAGATTTAACAAAGTTCTCATTTTTGTTTGGAATTTATACCAACCTGTTTATATTTATATTGTACCCTGTAACAAAACAGCTAGTTGTTTCTTCTGTTATATTCTACTTGAAAAAAAGGACTATGTGTGCCAAAGAAAGTATCAGTGGTCTGTGCATCATCTCTACAAAAACACTCAAGTATGTTACCTTTTCTTTGATTTTTTTTTTTTACCTCAGTAAGAACAAATGTAAAGAGACTAAGGCAGGAATATTACAAGTTCAGGGCCAGACTAGACAGTGCATGGAAAGGAAAAAGGGAGAGAGATTTAACCTTCATTCACATAGGACTGAAACTAGAAGAAGATAAAGGATGAAGGAAATACCTAAGCCAGTTGTCTCCATCAGAGTCTGAGTGTGACAACAGTATTTGAATTACTACATTTCTTTATATCTTTGGTTGCATAACCCTTTAATCCCAGGAAGCAGGGGCAGGCAGATGTCTATGAGACCTGCCTGGTCTACATAGTAAGACTCTGTCTCCAAAAACAAAAACAAACAAACAAAAAAAAAAACAAGGAGAGAAATACTAATACTTGAAATTATTTTGAACATAGTAGCCAGCTAAGATTTTTTAAAAATTCAGTGGTAAATACTTTAAAAATATAATCACCACATAATTTCTTTCTTGAAAAAAAATGCATTTTTTGGGAGTGATTTATAGTGTTTTCTTATAGAAGATGTATTATACAGTTTTCTTATTGCTTTGAGAAAATGTCTGAGAAAAACCAAGTGGAGGAGGGAAGGGCTACATTTTGCCTCAGAGTTTGAAAGTCTGGTCCATCATTGTGGGGGTGGATGTTTCATCCGCGGTCAGGAAGCAGGGTTTCCCTTCTCTTTCAACACAGACTGGAATAGGTGCTGCTCCCATTCTGTGGAGGACTTCCTGCCTCACTGACTTAGTGTAGAAGCTCCTTCTCAGGCATACACAGAGGTGTGTCTCCTAGGTGATTCTGGATTCTGTCAAGTTGACATTATTATCAACTTGACAATCACAGAAGGTAGAACCACTGTATTGATGAAGTTCCAATAAAAAAAATATGTTTATAAGTTAAAAATCTAGATCTGGGTAAGTTGTTGAGTAAATGTACAAAATTCAAAAAAGAAAGATTACTAGTGAAATCTAGAGGAAAATAAGGCAAGAGGTAAAAAAATTCTAGTCATTTGAAGAAGGATATATATTTACTACTTATATCTAGGGATGTAATGGCCCAAATTGGACTGCTCTTCCAGTCAACTTTCACCTTGATTTTGTATTTGCCTCCAATAGCTTCCATTTTCTAACTTCTTTCTCTTCTAAAGATCCCAAGTGAGAAGCAGGTAGGAGAGTGAATATTAATTTGCCAACAAGCACTTGTTTTATGGCCATTTTAAGCAACTAAAATTTTATGCAATCATGGATCATGAATTAAGTTTTCAATAAATATTCAAATGTAAATATTTTCAAAGTAGGATTTTAAGCATTATAATGTTAAATGCTAAAAATACTTAGTTTCCAGTAGCTTAAGATCTAATTATTTTGTAATTAAAACATAACTGGGAGTACAAAGTACTCCAGGTCTGACCTATACTTCTCAGCCTCTGGCTTTAATATACTAAAAGTGGTACAAGCAGTCAAGTTAGAATGATCTTCAGAATATTACTCAAGAATAACATCAGGGGTTGGGAGCCTGGTCCCAGGGGTAGAGACTTTGCCTAGCATGTGCAAGGCTTGAGCTCCAGCTCAGCACTGTATGAAAACACTTTTTAAAAGCATAAGAACAGCAGCAGAAATGTCTTTTATTTTAAGCTCCAATTTATCTTTTAAAAATAATTCATTTTTTATTTCTTCAAGTTACATATTAATCACAATCCCCTCCCTACTCCCCCCTGCAGTCCCACCCTTCCACCCTCCTCCCCCTCAACCCCCCATCCTTTTCCCTTTTTGTTAAGTTTAAGGTATTTCTTTTTCCCCCAACAGCTCTCCCTTTCAGTCCAACAAATGGTTATTTCTCTTATAACTATAAATACAATACAAAACAACAGAAATAAATATGCCACAATTATGAGAGTTATATGGCTTAGCATACATTCCCAATGTCCAGTCCATATGTATTTGGCACCTGACTTTAACATTCTACTATCTAACCATCTCCATGAGTTTAAAGTTCTATATCTAACTCAACTTTCATACTAACTTGCCTCATAATTTTAAAAATATCTTCTTAGATCCATAACACCCTCTTGATTCCTAAATAACTCAAAATTTAACTATGAGACTCTAGCTATCTATTCTTCAACCACCTCAGAGACCTGAGAGGGATAAATATATCTGATTATAAGCTCCAATTTATACAAGTTTCTACACTCAAAGATATTTTTAAAAAACAACAAAAAACAAAACACTGTAAACTGACAATAGTAATGCAGAGAGATAAGTCATAAGCATAGAAACTAGCAATATCTTCCAATGTCTTATGAGTGTTGAAGTTACAACTTAAAAATATTATTTTATAGCCGGGCGGTGGTGGCGCACGCCTTTAATCCCAGCACTTGGGAGGCAGAGGCAGGCGGATCTTTGCAAGTTCGAGGCCAGCCTGGTCTACAAAGCGAGTCCAGGACAGCCAGAGCTGTTAAACAGAGAAACCCTGTCTCGAAAAACCAAAAAAAAAAAATATTATTTTATTTTCATTTTCATAAGCATAATATGATTATACTTATACATAAATCTAATTCATATATATATATATATATATATATATATATATATATGAAAGATTCAATAAATGATTCAATTTAGCCGGGTGCGGTGGCGCACGTCTTTAATCCCAGCACTGGGGAGGCAGAGGCAGGTGGATCTCTGTGTGTTTGAGTTCGAGGTCAGCCTGATCTACAGAGCAAGTCCAGGACAGTCAGGGCTATTACACAAAGAAAAAAAAAGATTCAATTTATTTTTAAAAATAGATATTAAATGTTAATAAGCTAGTTCATCTATGACAGAATGTGACTCCTTTGAAAAATCACATATATCTAGTAATCACTTTCATTTTCTCTTTTTTATGGGCATGAATATACATAAGTTCGTGCATCATATATATGCAGGGCCCGTGAAGGTCAGAAGGGTGTGTCAGATCTCCTGGGACTGGAGATACAGAAGGTTGTGAGTCACCAAATGGGTGTTGGGAATGGAACCTGAGTCTTCTGGAAGAGCAGCTAGTGCTCTTAACCAGTGAACCACCTCTCCAGCTCCCACAACTTTCTTTTTTATTATTATTATTTTTATTAATGATACTGAAAATGCTGCTGCCAACAGCAGCCCCCGAGGTGCTGTCATTTCTTCCACTGAACTTATTCCTTGTCTCTCAAATCAGGTAATATAGATGTTATTCATGTTATTGCCCGTGGCCACATATAACATGGAAGAATAAAGTAATATAGTCATTAATAGCTTTCTCCCTGTGCTGTAGAGGAACATTTAAACTAAATGGTAGATCCACAATACTAACAGTTCAGCTCACTAAGATTACACTCAAAATTCAGTCATGAAATAAAGCGTGATATAAGTAGAACATTACATTTATTACTTCAAAGTGTAAACTGCTCCATTATACTTTAACTTCAAAGATATTTGGGCCTCAAGAGATTTTTCACCATTAAAAAATGAGGAGACATCATTACTCTTTCACAATGTACTAAATCCTAGGCATATCTAATAGTAACTTTCTTTTTCTTTCTTTTTGTAGGTTTTTTTGAGACAGGGTTTCTCTGGGTAACAGCCCTGGTTGTCCTGAAACTCATTCTGTAGACCAGGCTGGCCTTGAACTCACAGAGATCCACCTGCCTCTGCCTCCCCAGTGCTGGGATTAAAGGCATGTGCCACCATGTCCATTATAGTAACTTTCTTAAATGTGATGATCTTAAGCATCCATTCTCAAGTAAGAACTTGTATGTGTCAGTAAGATTGGGTTTTCCTTTACAAAACCAGGCAGGGACTCCAATTAGCCTTAGTCCGTTTTCACTGTATTTTTTCCTCCTTTTTGGATAATATCACACGCAAGTCTCACTCTGAGGATGTATTCATGTGATACTGCTTCAGAAATGGAGCACCAGGAAAACCTTAGTAATAAACCAAAGACTACTTGCTTAGACTACTATTTATTTTTAATTGATTCCTTTTAAAAGCTGAAAAACACTCCTTCATTTTTTTTCTAATAATTTGGTGATTAGACATAGAAAACAAACCTGAGCTTCTTCTAAATCCCAGAATAACTTGATGGCTGGAATACAGGCTATCCAAAGTACAAGAACTTCCACTGGTTTTAATATCACAGTTATATTCCTTAGCATAGACAGTTCTTAAGTTCTACTGAAAACATTACATATTTTTTTCTGAGTCTTTAATGGGTCATTATTCACTGGGAGATGAAGATGTCAGGTTTTCTTGAGAACCTGTTGCTCATATTCTACCATCTGATGATTATGAAATGATTCATTATCGGACTGATCTGTAAGACAATGACCTAGCAGAAGTATGCTGTTTGCAAATAACAAAAAGCTTCTGTTGCACCATTGTTTTTTTCATCTGTGAAGAGGGGCCTTAGTTTTTAGGGTTGTTTTTCCCATTACATTGTTCTTTCTAAATGTACTTTCCATACGTAGCTTAAAATTGAAGTCTTGTGGAAGTAGCAGACATTCGGCAAATGGTCAAATTGGGGGCTAAGAGAGCAGTAATGGAGGACCTTCACAGCCTCCACTGCATGGTTTGTGGGTACAGGCATGGAGCCAGGATAACTGCATTACACCCTTCAAGTCTGGCTCTCCAGGGACCACTTCACTCCAATTCTAATGACCTGGGGCTGCCATGTTACTTATTAGCAATTCTACACATTAGCAAAGATACTTGGATGCATATATACTGCATTCTATCATTTTCTGTTGTTATTTGTAGACTTAATTCCTTGTGGACAACTATGAACTACTTTGTGCTGTTTGGGGATAGTTTTTTCCCCCTCTGTACAATGATTTCAAAATTCCTTACAACTAGAATTCATTTCATTTCTTCCCAACAGTCTAAAGTAATAAATTCTCATTTTTTTTTTTAAACCTAGAGGTTGTTTGTTAAAAGTCAGGGTTTTGATTCAGGTAGACTGGCCTGAAACTCCTGGGATCAAGTGATCCATTTGTCTCAGCTTCATGAGTTCCACATTTTGAGGGTAGAGAGGAGATACACAAAAGAAACAGGGTCTTAGCAGGGAGTGGTGGCACACTCCTTTAATCCCAGCACTTGGGAGGCAGAGCCATGAAGATCTCTCTGAGCTTAAGGCCAGCCTGGTCTACAAAGTGAGTTCCAGGACAGCCAGGGCTGTTACACAGAGAAACCCTGTCTCAGAAAAAGAAAAAGAAAGAAAGAAAAGAGAGTCTTTGAATTTTTGGAAAATGTTATTCTCAACAATTTCTCTCTCTCTCTCTCTCTCTCTCTCTCTCTCACACACACACACACACACACACACACACACACTTTGTGAAACATCTAAATAGATATTTTAACTTTATAATTCTAAAATGTCTTTTTAACTTCTTCTACTCCCTTTGTACCAGAAATGCTGTTCTCATTTCTTCAAATTAGTTTTATCTTTACTTTCATCTCGTAGTAGATCCTTTACCTGTTGCTTAAGAAGGAATGCTTACAGATTACTTTTTCCCCTTTAACTGTGTGGCTGACGAATATCATGACTAAAAATCAGAAGTTTATACGATAAGGTAATGTAACGTCATGATCAGACATAGACTATTTTTCCTCAAGTTATACGGTCAACAATACCCATTGATAACCAACTTTAACATCAAAATTAAAATAAGCTATTATAAATTCACATTGGATTCCACAAGTCAATTATTTCTACTTGATTGATGGAAACTGTCTTGAGAAGTTAATAAAATTATAGATTTAGAATCAGCGATCTCTGCCACAATATCAACATACTATAACATTTTGTTTTTTATTCTTCTCCCTCCTTAAGAAACAAGAATGTTATTATGAAGCATCCGTTCATATACTGACCTCTGCACTTGGGTTTGAAGGACAGTTTCTACTGAGTTTAAAAGATCTATCTCCATAAACTTCAGCTAAGTACCTAAAAAATTCTGTGCAAATTTTAATTCTCAATCCATTTTTGGATAAAACAGTACTTCTGTTCTTTAAAGATTAGAGAATTGCCTATCTCGAAAAAGCAAAAAAAAAAAAAAAAGGACTAGAGAATTGAGTATACTACTTTAAATAAGTTACCCTGTGTTGATCTCTAAATGCTGCAATAAATATGACATCTTCATTTCCAGCAAAACTTCTCAGATTTTAGCTCAGTGAGCGTTGTTGTCATATGTCAGAGTTCAAGAGTGGCCAGTATTTAAAATAACATCCTTGCCCTCTCAACATGGTGGCCCATGCCAGCACTTGGGAGGCAGAGGCAGGAAGCTCACTACAGGTTCAAGGTCACTTTGGTTTAAGTAACTAGCCTGGGCTATACCATGTCTGAGAGAGAGAGAGAGAGAGAGAGAGAGAGAGAGAGAGAGAGAGAGAGAGAGAGAGAGAGAGAGAGAGACAGAGAGAGAGAAGAAAAAATAAATGATCTCATGATTTTTGGTTGGGAAGTAGAAGATGGTAAATTCAGTGGCATTTTTTGAGATGCTGTCAGACTTCATACAGGAAGGGGTATTCACTCATTGTGCATGGTCCAAAGCAAACCAAGCAACAGCATAGTTCTACTAAGAGCCTTAATAAAAGAACTACACGTATTTAAGACTGTAGGCTTTCCATCTCTGGAGCCTATACTCTGATTTCATGTTCAACGTTTCAAAAATTTACATGAACTCCTCCAGCCTTGAACTACGGCAAATTCAGGAAAACTTGGGATATGTAATTAATTTCGAAAACCGACTTTACTCTGGGCAAGTAACCACCCCTGATGCCGTTGCTGGAGTCAGAATTTCAGTCTGAAAGATCATCTTTGTAACTCAGTCTGGCTTGCTGGTCCGTGTTAGTCGCCCTCATTTCTTTTAAATCTCACTCTTCTGACTATGGTGGTCAGTATATATTTTCAGGGCTTTTAACGTGATTCTCTTTCCCCAGTCATTCGCCTCTAGGGCAGCGGGTCGCCCTAGTTTTCTCCTTATCGCCCTGGTTCCACTAAGACTATTGCTAAACGTTAGTCACGGCACATGACCTCCAGTCATCCAGGATCTCCACACACTGGGACTAAACCGTGCAATTCTCCAGGCTTGCAAATGTAAAACCGTCCTCGGGCTTCTCGACTGCTAATGAACCTGCAGCGTGAAATTTAAATTTGAAAAATTTTAAATAAAGAGCCCGCTCCCCTTTCTCTAACCCTCCTCAGCCCCGCCCACGAGCTCCCTCCAGCCTCCACCCGAAACTTCAGGAAACCGGAGGGGGCGGGGCGGTGACGTCACGACGCCGGCACGTCACGGAACGGCGGCGGCTGCGGCGCTGGCGGTGGCTGCGGCAGCGGCGGCATTTTAGTCTGCGGCGGCGGCGGTGGCGGCGGCTGCGGGGCTGTTGCTGCTCCTCCCAGCATCCCTGGCGCGGCCATTTCAGCCCCATCTTGGCCGAGCGGAGGGAGCTGCAGTCGCTGCTTCAGCAGTTTGAATTTCAGTTTCTCCGGGGTCTGCGAGCCGGCCGCGCCGAGGAGAAAGCGGAAGACGCCGTCACCGGTCCCTTCACGCCGCCGAGCGCCTCAGCTCGCTTGCCGTTCCTCCAGCCGCCGCCGCCCCTCACGCGCCCGAGAGCCGCGAGGAGGCCGGGCCCGCCGCCGCGGGTGGCTCCCTGAGGGAGGCTAGACTGCCGCCGGCCTTCCCCGCCCCCGAACGGGCTTCCGCCGCCGCCGCCGCTGGCGGCGGCATGGCCCCCGGGCTGCGCTCAGGCTAGAGCCCGGGACCGAGGGCTGCCTCCCACCGCGGACCTCCAGCCCCGTCTCGGAGCGCCGGTCCCGCCGCTCCGCCTTCTTCCTCCGCGTCGCCGCGCGGGAGCACCCGCGGGCCCCGGCCAGAGGAGCCCGAGCGGGGGGCAGAACCGCCCCTCACGCCGCCGCCGCCGCCTCCTGCGCCCTGCGCTCCACCCCCAGCGGGGCCTGCTGACCGCGCCGAGCGCCGGGCTGGACCGACCGCGGCGGCTGAGCCGTGCGAGCGGCCGGCCCGCCCCTGAGCCGCGCTCCCGCCGTCTCTGACGGGTTGAGTCGAGGCACCGCGACCGCGGGAGGGGAGAAGGAAGGAGGACGATGTCGCGCCGAGACGCTGGTGCCCGGAGCAGCCTGTGACCTGCGGCGTGGGCCGGAGACCCAGGCGCGAACTCGGACTTTGTCTTTGGGGGCCCGTGCTCGGCCCTTTTCGGTTTCCGGCGGGAGCCCAGAGGACCTTGTGCCCTCCAGCCTTTTTCCACCATGTCTAAGATGCCGGCCAAGAAGAAGAGCTGCTTCCAGATCACCAGTGTCACCACAGCCCAGGTGGCCACCAGCATCACCGAGGACACCGAGAGCTTGGAGGACCCGGACGAGTCGCGCACGGAGGACGTGTCCTCCGAGATCTTCGACGTCTCTCGGGCGACGGATTACGGCCCCGAGGAGGCGTGCGAACGCAGCTCCTCGGAAGAGACGCTCAACAATGTCGGGGATGCGGAAACTCCCGGGACAGTGTCCCCGAACCTCGTCCTAGATGGGCAGCTGGCCGCCGCCGCGGCTGCGCCCGCCAACGGAGGCGGCGGCGGCGTGTCGGCCCGGAGCGTGGCGGGGGCACTCGCCCAGACCCTGGCGGCGGCCGCCACCGCTTCGGCGGCCTCCCCCCCCGGGGCCGGGTGTTGTGACTCCATCTCAGCCCCCCGCCGCTTGTAGCTCCCGTTTCCGCGTGATCAAGCTAGACCACGGGAGCGGGGAGCCGTATCGGCGCGGCCGATGGACGTGTATGGAATACTACGAGCGGGATTCAGATAGCAGCGTCCTCACTCGGTCCGGGGATTGCATTAGACACAGCAACACCTTGGAGCAGACTGCGGAGCGGGACAGCGGCCTGGGTGCCACCGGAGGGTCGGTGGTGGTGGTGGTGGCCTCCGTGCAGGGGGCGCACCGGCCGGACTCGGGACCCGACAGCTCCTCGACTGCTGTGTCACAGCTAGCCCCGTCGGAGAAGATGAGCCAGCCCACGCTGGCCCAGCCGCAGAGCTTCAGCGTCGGGCCGCCGCAACCCCCGCCGCCCGTAGGTGGGGCTGTGGCTCCGAGTTCGGCGCCTCTCCCGCCGTTCCCGGCAGCGGCGACTGCGCCGCCACCAACGACGGCAGCCGCTCAGCCCACCCAGCTCCAGGGAGCCGTGGCCGGCGGCGCTCTCCCGGGGCCCGTCGGCCAGGGTCCGCCGCCGATGAGTGCAAACCCGGCGCAGCCCGCGGCCCTGGCCGCCCAGCCGGGCCCGGCGGCGGTCGCCCCTTCGTTGCCGCAGCATCCGCCGCAGTTCGCGTATTCCCAGCCCCAGCTGCCACCTGGGCATCTGCTGCCAGTCCAGCCCTCGGGCCAGAGTGAGTACCTGCAGCCGCACGTGGCCCTGCAGCCGCCAAGCCCTGCGCAGCCCTTGGCCACCGGCGCTGGTGCCACCTCCGCTTCTCCGGCCAGCTTTCCTCCGGGCTCTGGCCAGAGCGTCTCCTCCTTGGGTGCGCAGATGATGGGCGCCGCGTCCCAGCCCTGTGAAGCTGTGGCTCTGGGTCCAGTTGGTGGTGGCCAGGCCTCTCCTTGTCAGACGGCCGCCGGAGTGGCCCCAGCTGCTATGGGAGGCGTGGTGCAACCAGGCTCTGGGCTTACGGGGGCTGGGCAGCCCCAGTCCCTGCAGCCTCCAACGCAGATGGCTAGCAGTGGTCAGTTGTCAGCCGTGCCCGGTGGTCCTCACACCGTGGTGCCCGGAGTTCCAAACGTGCCTCCAGCGGTACCCGCTCCAAGTGTGCCTAGTGTGCCCGCCACTTCTGTTACTATGCCAAATGTACCCGCGCCTCTGGGCCAATCTCAGCAGCTGAGCAGCCACACGCCAGTCAGCAGGAGCAGCAGCATCATCCAACAAGTTGGGTCGCCTTTGGGGCAAGGCACACACAGTGCACCAACAAGTCTACCACAGTCTGACCTAAGCCAGTTTCATACTCAGACCCAGCCTTTAGTCGGGCAAGTTGACGATACTAGAAGGAAATCAGAACCCCTACCTCAGCCACCAATTTCTCTCATTGCTGAAAATATGCCTGTTGTGAATCCTCCAGTTGCAGATGCTCTGGCAAACCCCCTTCAGTTAACACCTATGAACAGTCTGGCCACCTCTGTATTCAGCATAGCTATTCCTGTTGATGGTGATGAAGACAGGTATGGAGATTTTTGTTTTAAATATCTGGTAGGATACAGTTTTTGGAGTTTTTTTGTTTTTTTCCACTTAAGGCATTTATTTTTATTTTTAAAACTTAGTTTAGTAAAATCAATTCAACGTTTTGAAGTAGAGGTGTAAGGAGACAAAAGTCACCGGGTTTGATTGGTTGGATGGGGGTTTTTTGTTTGTTTGTTTGTTTCATTTTTCAAGGAATTAAATTCAATGCCTTTGATGTATTTCAGCTTAACAGTTTAAAGATGAAAGCTGGTATACCCCCCCACCACACTAAGAGTGTACCTTTCTGGTATTAATTACTTTTCAGTGCTTATGGCAGAGTTTTGCTAGAGTTACTTTTGAAGCTCCAAAAGCCAGAAGACTTTCCCCTGGGGGTGGGAGAGAGGAGCAGTCTCCATCAGTGAATTTGGGAAGACTGGAGAGAGTGGTAAAATGAGAACTCTAGCTTTGACTATCCTAAGTCAGCCTTTTAGCAAGTCATGAGGGTTCCCAGTAACTTGTCAAAGATACTGCTTTTGTTTAAGCAAAGAAAGAGAAAAGAAAAAGTACCAGAAAGTTAGATAGATATTCTATCATCACTCTTCAGTACAGAGGTGTGAAATGCTTAAACAGTAATTAAAAAAAGCTCTAATTTTTGAAATGAGATGTCTGTAACCAACACCCTCTACCTAGAGTGTAAGGAATGCTTTCTTACTAGTTTAGGTAAAGATCAATGTATTGTTACACTATTCTATAGCAGTTTATGTTTAGTTATGCCCTGCTTAGGAATTGCAGCTTTTTAGGAGCTGTCATATAGGTCTTTGACATTACATAAGTCCAACCTTGTTAAAAATGTAATTGCAGTATTTAACACTACATTAAAAATAACAGGAAAAGAGTGGGGTATCTTTTTAGAGTGGGGTATCTTTTTACACTGTAGGTTTTCAAGAGGTTAATTTTAGGTGCTAAAAAGGATCAAAACTTGGTATGAGGTTCTAGAATCGTTGGTATGTAGAAACTACCATGAAATATTAAAGCTTCTTCTATATGTTAGTCCCTCACAGTCTTAACCTTTGACTTCCATTTATCCATGTTTTGTTTTATATATACTTCTGCTAGTTTAAAAAAATGCTTACTGGAATTCAGTCATCTCTTTTTGTAATTCAAAATTTATGATTTTTGTACCCAAGTTATGTAGAAGACTACCATGAAATGTTAAAGCTTCTATATGTTAGCCCCTCACAGTCTTAAAACTTTTGACTTCCACTTATCCATGTTTTATTTTATATATATTTCTGCTAGTTTAAAAATGCTTACTGGAATTCATTGATCTCTGTTTTTGTAATTCAAAATTCATGATTTTTGTAGCCAAGTTGTGGGAAGTCTTTGTTGCACTTGAGAACTCAGTGTCTATAAGTGAGCTAGTCAACTAGCTAGTCACTGAAACATTTAATATGGATGGGTTTACTAAGTTTTAAAAAAAATAAGGCAAATCTGATTTCATGAGTAACTCAAACAACAACAACCAAAAACCCCTCTAGTTGCTCATATTTTCAGTGGTAAGGCCACATTTGACAGGCAGATGGAGTTTACCTTTCACCTTTGATGATGTTGAGTAGTACCTTATCTTTTCTAGTTACCAGGAGCCTATATTTTCTAAATTGGAAAATTATTTTCTTACTCTCTCTGATATACACATTGCCCTGTATCTCTTCAATCAATGGCTTTTCCCCAACCTCCTCCTTTACACATAAAACCTATGAATGAATACATCTTCTTTCCTCTTCACACACTTTGCAGTTTACAGCATCTGCAGTAATATTCTTTAGAACTTAAAAGGATAATATATTATTGAAGCATAAATCTGTTGACAAATGGAAACTCTGAAACAGGGTCCTTTTTACTGTGTTCTGCAAATGCATATTTTACCTCACTGGTAAAAGTTAGTAATCTCAGAAATCTTATTTCCAAATAGAATGCATGTTTAGCTACATACAGTGCTATATCATTGTTCTTACTTGCATCAGTTGATCCTTTTTAAGGGTTTGATTGTTTGTAGTCTCCTTATAAATGTGCCATTTCTTTCCTTTACCCCAGTTTTAAATTCTGCATTGCATATTATCAGTTTTTCCATTGACTTTTAACATGCTAGTTTCCAAGATGTAATCTTACACATTTGATGTTTTATCACTGGACCAACACACCTGGTGAAGGAATGAATCCATTAATTAGAAATAGGGTTTTGTTTTGTTTGTTTAAAGGAAAGTCTTTGTAAAAGAGGTCATTCTAAAGCTTTACATTGTGAGAACAACTGTTTTCCAGGCACATGTTTAATTTACCCAGATGAATAACTTTTAAGAAATAGTACTAACTAGAAACAGTACTTTTAATATAATTTGAGGTTATTTTCTTAAAATCTGCAGTATCATTTATAATCCTTCAAATATAAGAAAAACTGGAGAGTTCTTGAGGAAGTATGTCTTAAACTTCATAAGACTAGGTTAACACATATCCTACGAAATATTTGTAAATACTCGTTTTTTGTTTTAATTCCAGATTTAGTTAACAGGTTTTAGGTCTTTTGTTTTTAAACAAAAGGATGGAAGATAAGAGGGTAACAAAAGATGGGTTTTTAGGTTCATACATTGGAAGTTCTATCATGGTTTTGGTTCCATACAAGGGCCTATATTGAATCAATTTTGAGATTACCTATTTTAAATAGCTACTGTGATACATTTAAAGGACTGATGCAAAGGTTCCTCAGTTATCATTGCCTGCTGACCCTACATTATTAAGTATCAAGTTGTGAGATTTTTCCCCCCAGCCATTTTTATTAGAAAAATTTATGGCTACACATAAGACTTCTCATATTGAATTTGTATAAACTGGTAGTTATAATGATGGTTGATAAAGAATTGTGTAGCACCTTTTACAGTGAACATTACAAAATTTGCTTAAACTGCCTGTACATTTAACAGACTCCTTTACTGTAAATGAGAAGAGATGTAAACATTACTGGCCCTAGATGGAGCACAGTACAGATTGTTTTCTGTAAATAGGTGACCAATGTGAACTCTGAAGGTAGCATTCTAAGACCTCATGAATGACTGTAATTGTGAACTGTCAACTGTCTAACTGACAGTTGAAAACCAGATTATTTTAAAGATCCCTTGGTGGCATATATCTCTGTGTCAGTGTAATTTGAATAGTTTGCTAATGACTAGCAATGCTAACTGGTAGGTGTTGATATATACTATAAATACTAATTTGTTCATATATATTATTTAATGGATTTCACGTATATTTAATGGACTTCTCTTTTTTAACTTGAAGTTTAAGTGAGGGGATTTATTTAAATATATGCCAGGAAGTACACTGCCCTCTTCTTTTGCTGTGAAACTGATAGGCCTCTTTACAGAAAGGTCTCCTTAGTCTTTCTGCACATAAATTTAAAAATATGAATTCTCTTTAATTTGAATTTGTTTCTGTGGGCCTTAACATTTTTTTTTTTAAATCTTGCATCATAGAGGTAATTTTGATCTCCCAGCTTTACAATTAATGAGTAAATCACCAGTAGGATACTGTCTTAGGCCAATCTAAGACTTTGGAAATGCATTCCTACCCAGGAGTTAGTATTCAAAGTATACAATCAGATTTATACATGACATTATTTAATATAAAAACTGATAATGGTGCATTCATTAGAAATATCTAATTGCTGGGCTGGAGAGATGGCTAAGTGGGTGAGAGCACTGGTGGTTCTTCCAGAGGTCCTGAGTTCAATTCCCAGCAACCACATGGTGGCTCACGACCATCTACAATAGGATCTGATACCTTAAATTCTGTCATGCAGATATACAGGAAGATAGAACACTCATATACATAAATAAATCTTTAAAAAAGATTAGTTTAAAAATATCTAATTGCTAAAATTTACATTAGTTGTAAACATGAATCTAAAAAGAAATTCTGAATTTACAGAAAGGCTGACGATTTTCCAAAGAAACTGAAATCCCTATAGCTATATCAGTAGAATCTTAGCCTCTTATATTTACAGGGATACATTTTTTAAAATTAAGAGCTAGTTACTATAGGCCAAATGTTTATTATTTTAAAGAAAATAAGTGCTTATGTCTATAAAGATGAAACATAGTCCAAGTAACTATTGTAACAAGTATAGGTTTTTTCATGTAGATGAAAGAAGGATATGGAATCACAAATCTACCAAATCACCTTTGTGAGAAGTCATTTTATATAGTGTTAGAAATAGGGGTAATATGCATCACTGAGAATAAATACAATATCAGTCTGTTCTTTAAGGCTCTAACAGCATTCATTTGGAAATGATAAGACACTGGGATCGTACATTTGGGATGTTGATACTTTGGAGTGGAGTTTTTGTTTTGTTTTTGTTTTTTGTTTTTCACTAGGAGAGAGAGATAAGATGCAGATGTCCTCCTCTGATGATCCATTAAGCAAATGCTTCCACTCCCAATATCCTTCTTAAGAGACAGAATGGATATTAGGAAACTAGAAGAGATTTTGATTTTTCATTTCTCATGATGGCCTGAGTTGTGGGGTAGGAAAGTATTATGTTGAGTTATGGTGAATAACTAAGATGAAAGAAAATACAGTAGAGTAACATCCAGTTTGTTCTTAGAAGAAATGAACTTGTCAGTAATGAGGACTAATAGTCTAGTTTTTGTACCTTTTTACTTTTGGATAATTATTTTAGACCATTTTGTATTTACCTTTCTGAAGAGTTACCGTTTACTAATTGTATTACTCTTTAATAAATGTAAGGAGAAGGGGCTTTATAAAAGCCAGTCTGTCTAGTTAAATGAACCCTAAATGTTGACCTGTTAGTAAATGTTTATGAAAAAGACCAGATTGTTTTAAAATAAGAAATTTTAATTATTAATTTGATTGTTTGGGGGGTATTAAGCTTATAGTTTTTTCTTTATGCTCAACTAATGGTTTAAGTTACTATTTCAGATAGCACAATTCTGATGGGTATTTCTACAAAAAAATATACATACATAAATCATAGTAAATCAAAGATATTAATTATTCAATATTTGTTATATGTTCTTAGCCTGGCATTGCTTAAAATAAAAATTAGGTGCCTTTTTTGGGAGGCAGAGGCAGTCTAGTCTCTGTAAGTTCAAGGCCAGTCTGGTTTGCATAGTAAGTTCCAGGCCAGCCAGTCATACATAATGAAACAGTGTCTCAAAAATCAATCTATATGCCTCCCATAAATATTGACCAGCTTGCCTTATCATTCCATGGCACTGATCACTTCAGTGTGTATAGCTCAAACTTGAATGATAATAAGAAAGTTAAATAAATTGCTTCTTTATCCCTATAATATTCCATAATGAGCGAGATGGATTATATTTCATACATGTTGCTTGGAATTTTTCAAATTAAAAAAATTAGATTCATTTCATTTTATGAGTATTTTGCCTAAATGTATGTATGTGTACCATTTGTGTTTTTGCTGGTGCCAGTGGAGACCAGAACAGGGCATAAATCCTCTGGAGCTGGAGTGACATATGGTGTGAGCTGCTATGTGGGTTCTGGGAGTCAAACCCACTCCTCTGCAAGAACTGCACATGCTCTAAACCACTGAGCCATCTCTCCAGTCCCCTCCCCTTTCAAATTGAAAACTCTAAATCAGACAAACTGTTTATGTGTTGTTACAAGTGAAAATTCTGTAGATAATTAAATTACTAATTTTATTGCTTTCTACTTAGGATTTTTACCATTTGTCAGACTAGTCAGAGGAAACAAGTGAAATCTGATTATTAGTTTAAATTACCTCAGTCTCTTTTGCCATAAGTATTCACTAAAATTTGGCTGGAGATTTACTCTATAGAAGATAAACTTTTTCTGGTGAATATGTCAGTTATAAAGAAAGTTGGAATATTTTAAATCTATTTTGAATGTTTTAGGCTGTTACTTCTTATTAGTAGCCCATGTAGTGGGTAAATTGTTTAATATGTGAATAAAAGATTTCAAAAGCAAAATTTAAAGCCAATTAGTTTCTAAAATAGAATTATAGCTTTACCACTTGGAAGACTATGTATGTTAAACCAAGCAAATCCTTTATATTGTAAAACTCTGCCCTGGAAACAGGCAAAAATGATAAAGGGTGTTCTTTTGATTAAATAAAATCAACAGTATGTTTGTATATTAGCATATGAATGACCATTAGAGACAGTTAAATCAGACATACCCAAATTAAAATCTACTGTTGCTTTGTATTTAGGATAATGGGCTTTAAGCTAGTCACTTAACCCTGTAAAATTTCTGTTTTATGTGAAGAATATATTACCTACCTTAGATATCTCAGTCCTAGTACAGTTCCTCATGTTGTGATGACCTCCAGCCATAAAATTATTTACTTTGCTACTACATAACTAATTTTGCTACTGTTACAAATGGTAATATAAATATCTGATATGTAGGATATCTGATATGTGACCCCTATGAAGGGATCATTCAGCAACCCATGGGTTGAGAATTGCCGATTTAAAGAATTGCTAATTTAATTTATTCACATTAAATTTTATGTGAGTAAACTGTAACATGAGATCGGAGTAAATATTCCCAGTTCCAAACTACTTCTGCAGATTATCCCTTGAAATGGTACAAATTTTACCAAGAGTCTTTAATCTTGATGTTCAGGTATAAGACTGATGTGGATGGGTGTTTTGCCTGCATGTGTGTACCTTTTGGTATCCATGGAAAAGGAGAATACTGCTTTAGTTGTGATGTAGTAAGAATTATAGTAAATAGTGTTCAATTCTTCAACTACTTTGCTGATTTAATTGATCAAGCCATTTAACTCCCCTCAGTTTTTATTCCTGCCCCCATTGGTAAAGTTAGAATTTGGGTCTCAGTCACGTTTTAAATTTCTGTCTAATCTGTTGAGCCCATACTTGTAGATGAGGTTGGGAAGAACCTTTTGTCATAGTCCCCCACTGCTTTTTTTTTTTTTTTGCCACTACCATTGTATGATTGATTGATTGATTGTGAAGGAAGCTGACTTCTTTACTTAAATACTCAAATATTCAAATACTCAAAAAATTGAATGCAAAGTAAACAGCTAAAGGAACAAAACACCAGCCATTCAATTTTTGTAGTATTCTGCAAGTAGTGAACATTGGGGTATAGAAATGAGATTCTCTTACTTCCAAGGTGGTAGCCTATATGATTAGATTATATTTGATATATGTGTTAGGTGTTGATGGAGTAAATAGTAAGTACTAGTGGGGAATAGTTTAAGTAAGAAATGTGATTTCTTATTACAGACTGACTTCTGTTTAGACAGTGTCTTTGCATATATGTATGTATGTAGTTCAGAACCTAAAATATCCAAACCAGGATAAAC
Source organism: Lophiomys imhausi (assembly GCA_907164525.1). Lineage (NCBI taxonomy): Eukaryota > Metazoa > Chordata > Mammalia > Rodentia > Muridae > Lophiomys > Lophiomys imhausi. Next base: position 2,600,852 of record CAJQZJ010031840.1, read on the forward strand.
TGAAAACTTCTCACCTCTCTTTTCCAGCCACCCAGTTTCTGTCTTCAGAATCAACCCATTATTTGTACATTCTCTGAGGATAATGTTTGAACTGAGTTTTAATTAAAAAGGTCATTCACATTGGATCACTGATAGGTGATTTGCTAAGCTCAGAGAAGTAGCAGCTTGTGAAATGAAATTGAAGAGTGAGACTGTCACACTTGGGAAATTATTTGGTTAATTTGACAGGAAGCAGTGTGAAAGGCTTTAATACCATAGTAAATTTAGACTCTTACATTAATGTTCTAGTTGCTACTTAAAAGTATTTCTTGAAGCTTTTATTGCTAACGTAGTGTTCATCTTACAGCTTACTTCAGTACATTTTTCAGTGATTATTGTATTGTACAATAAAATGTGATAAAGTTGTGGGATTTTCTTGGAGTGGGGAAGGGGGCCTTGCACTGAGGCCCAATAGTCACAATAGAATTGTTCCTTGTCAAATATACTAAATACTTTTGTGCACCTAACCATAAGTTTAATTATTCTCTTTGCCTCAGCCTTACCTTCATGGTGATGAGATACTTGATATATGTTAAGATGTAACCAAAAGTTGCATTTTGTACAACATAAAATTAAGCTTATTGTGTCAAACCTTATATAAACATAATTTCATTTGACCGTATCAGCAACCTGTACACAAGTGTTTTATTCCCTTTTATAGATTAAGAAAACATACACACTTAGGTCTGCTACTCCAAAGCCAGTATTCCTTTGCTTTATTACTTAGCAAACAATGAATGATGTGGGAAGATAGAAAAATTATTGTGACCACTCATAAATGGTTATGTTGTGAACTTTTACCTGAAGGATACTTTTTTATTTTTTTGTTTTTTTCTTCAAGTTACATCTCAATCACAATCCCATCCCTACTCCCTACTTCGGTCCCACCCACCTACTCTCTTCTCCCTCCCCCCCCCCCCATCCGCTTCCTTTTTTTTCCTCTCTCTCCACGTTTAAGGTATATCTTTTTCCCCCAACAGCTCCCCCTTTCAGTCCAACAAATTGCTCTTTCTCTTACAACAACAAATACGATACAAAACAACAAAAATAATTAGGCCATAATTATAAAAATTATAGGGCTTAGCATACATTCCCAGTGTTCAGTCCATATGTATTTGGGAACTGACTTTAACATTCTACTATGCAACCATCTCCATGAGTTTAAAGTTCTATATCTAACTCAGCTTTCATACTAACTTGCATCACAATTTTAAAAACATCTTCTTAGATCCAGAATACCCTCTTAATTTCTAAACAACTCAGAATTGAGCTATGAGACTATAGCTATCTAGTCTTCAACCACATCAGAGACCTGAGAAGGATGAATATATCTGATTATACAGGAAGTGCAGGGCCAGCAGTTCCCAAAACCAAGAAATGACAGACAACTGGCTGCCTGGACAATACCCAATTTCTCTCCATATATTAGAGCATCTATCTTCAGCCATTTGGCCCTGTTTCTGTGACAGACATTAGTTGTAAAGCAGGAATTATGAAGGACTTGCCTACCCTGTCTTCGCAGAGCTAGGCTGTCAACTTACCTACTTCTAAGTTTTATCCTTTTTGGACAGCATTCTGTCTACAGTTGAAGCAAGGGATTTTTCTTGCCAAGTGACAAACTTGCCACTAATGCAACAATCTCCAATTGGAGATTCTTTGATGATCATCATCTATTTAGAGTAAAATAGGGAGGAGTTGTCAGGAGCTGACATGTCTCAATATCAAAAAATCTTAAGTTAAGAAAACGTCTTTGAATGTCATATTGCCATATTCTACAGATCTCTTAAGGGTTTTGAAGACCACCTATCTCCTTATATTTGGATAAGCAAAAGCAAAATGCCTCTTAGCAACTTGATTGCTGATTAGCTTAGAAAATAACTGTGATAGACTACCCTAGTACCTAACAAAATGACATGCTTGAATGACTATTAGTTTGCATTTCTTAATTATCTTAAACAGTTTGACAGTTGATAATAGAAGGCCAAAACTTTACATTTCATTTTTAAGCATTACCTAGGAACAATACCTTAAAAAGAGTTAACCTTAATTTTGTTACAATATACAAAGACCAATACCGGTGCAGCCAAATATAATCTTAATTTTTTATCAATATACAAAGATCAATACCCATGTAGCCAAATATAATACTAATTTTGTATCAGCATACAAAGATCAATACCGATTTAGCCAAATATAATCTTAATTTTGTATCAGTATGCAAAGATCAATACTGATTTAGCCAAATATAATCTTAATTTTGTATCAGTATACAAAGATATAAGAGCATATCCAATAATCTGTCCCTTTTTCTTTATTATTCCTCTATTATTATGTCTATACCCCATTTTTTCTCAAGTCTTTTCACCCCTACATAGGAAAGGAAGAAGGATATAGAAAAGAAAAAGAGAAAAATCCCTGAGTCTAACCTCCAAAACCTATTTAACAAGACCATTTAATAACTTGTAATCTCTCCCCCTAAATGACAAGTATCTATAACCCATCAAATGACCAAAAGGGGGAAAAATCACCCACCCCGCCTTTTGGAGATGGGATGTCCTCGCTCTGTTAAAATGACTTCCTGCTTACTTGGGACGTAGTAATTAAACCTGTTTGGGGCCCAAATAAGAATGGAAAAATAGTTAAGCATGTTAATAGAATCCTTTGATCTTCAGTCCTTTTGTGCTCAGCTATTTAAATGTCCTAAGAAGTTTGTAGACAGAAGCTGAAGTTCTGGCTGGAACAGTCTGTGGGGCTGAACAGTCTTAGCGATTTTGAGTTGTTGTGGTTGTAGATTTTTGAGGAAACAGCTATTGAGGAAGTCTACTAGGCTGGATCATCTGGGCTACTTGGTGTCTGATCTATTTTCTTCTGAGATTTCAGTTGTCCCTGGACTCCTTACTTGGATGCTTTTACTGTCCTGGAAAGATATGAACAGAGCCCTGCCCTAATTCTAACTCTGGGACACTACTTTTTTTTTTTTTTTTTTTTTTTTTTGGCGGATAATATTTTTCCTGGAGCAAATTGGGTTTTTTGACAATATAAAAAATGTTTATCTTTCAGTTGAGATTAAAAAAATTATTTTGATATTTGGAACTAGGCAAACCTTTAAGTGTATATATTTTGAGATCTCAAAGGATAATTCACTTTGAATTTCAGCATGCCTTTTGTGAGTAGCTTTTAAACTTAAATCATTCCAAATCCTGTGTGCCTGTCTGCATTCTAAGGACCTGAAGGATACTTACAAGTACTTAATACACACATAAGATTGGAATATCCCTTGATGATTTTTTACTTTGTCTGGTTTCTATTTAAATCTTGAAAGTTGAGTTTTGAGCTACATGAAAGATTTTTTGCTAAGTTGAGGCTCACATACCCTTTCAACTTCAACTTTATGGCTTTGAGATGTGGGATATGCATGCATATCTGTGTTTCTTTGACCTACTACAGTTACCCTACAAATAGAATATCTTGCTAAAGCAAATGGATATATGTTAAATTTGTTTGTCACTTGCTAATACACTATTTTCATGTACTGGGAAATTAATGTGACAGATTATTGTATGAAACCAGGGAATAGAGAAAGTCAAAGCCATTGTAAATACCAATGGGCACAATTAACAATTATTTTGAAATGACATAACAATTGAGGGGTCTAAGGAAAGCTTCGTTAATAAGATTATTTAAATGCTAAATGAAACTTAATAGCACAAAGACAAAACTGGCATAATATTAAACTTTTGTCCATTTTTGACCATATATATTCTCTTCTGCAAGAAATCACATTTGAAACCAGTTTCCTAGCAACTTATTTGATATGAATATAAACTACTACTTTTAAGAGCCAGTAAAGCAGCCGGGCGGTGGTGGCACACACCTTTAATCTCAGCACTCAGGAGGCAGAGGTAGGTAGATCTCTGTGAGTTCAAGGGTAGCCTAGTCTACACTGCTAGTTCCAAGACAGCCAGGGCTACACAAAGAAATCCTGTCTTGAAAAACCAAAAGGGGGGTGACAGTAAAGCAATTCTTAGAATAAGATGTAGTTTATATTGAATTTATTGCAGTTATCTAACTGAAAATGCTGTTTTCTTATGTGTAAACATTTTCAGAACAAGTGAATAAAATATATCGTTTCCTCTTATTGAGATCCTTTTCACCCCCTAAGATTTACTGTTAACCGTAGATAATATTTTAAAATTTTATATTTGATATATAAGGAACATTGTATCATTACAGTGAAAAAAAATGGTGGCATTTCATAACATGTTATGCGACTGTATTTGAAGCCAGTTTGCTTAGCAGGTGAATTTGCTTTGAATTAAATACAGATATTTCCAAAGTCAAAATATCTGAAGTTCTTTTTTAAAATGTCATCTCTGAGTAGATTTAACTTTGAATGCTCCTTATAAAGAAATTATAGTTCCAGACTGGAGACTATCTTGAAAGTTTACTCTGCTATTCTCTTCCTCTGCTATCTTCTTTGAGTTATTCCATTAAAGTTGAAGTCTCTAAAAAATATATAAGGAATAGCAAACCACTTCTCATATGGTCCTGAGCAGACCTAATTTAGTTGGTAATGGGAGGAGCCGCGTTAGGTTTTCAGTTCATTTGCCTATTATCTTACTTGATTTTAAAGTACAGTGAAAAAAACTAGCCTAACAAAAGTTTGAAGATGTTAGAATCCTTTTAAATTTTGTTGTTGGCAGGTGTAATCTGTGCTTTGATTGCCTTACACCCAGTTAAGAAGAAGGGTTCAAAGAACAGAAGGAAATAGAGTAGGAAAAGCAGTAAGAATTAGACGTTGTTAAAGAATCCTAATAATCCAACAACTGCTTTACTGATTCTCTTATCCAGTGTCAGTGTGCCTTTTCTGGTTTATCAAAAGTGGTACCTGTTGGTTAAAATCAAAAATGCTTTCTAAAAAGTGATTGTGTATACAACACAGCTTGACTCGGTGCAGGATTTGAAGTCATGATTCTGTTGTTTTTAATTTGATGATCATTGATATTTTATTGCTATTGCAGACAACTTTGTAAATAGTTTTAAGGTTTTTTTTTTAATTTTTCATTTATGTGTATCTGCATGTCTTTGTGTGAATGTATGCTATGTGTCTGCAAGTACCCATGGAGGCCACAAGAGAGTGTTAGAGCTCCTGGAGCTGGCGTTAAAGTGAATTGTTATGACCCACCTGATGTCTGTGCTAGGAACTGAGAGCCAGATTGCCACCTACTCTGATTTTTGTCTGACCCACTGCGATCAGTGAGATAGAAATAGTAATCTTAGCCATTTTACATAGGACTGTTGTGGAAATTGAGTCAATAAAATGGAAAGCAGTTTGAGTAGCATCTGATATACAACAAATATGTTCACAGCTGCTACTCTTATACTATAGCATGGATCAACGATTTGGGTTTTTGCTTTTCTTGTGGCCTCAGAGAAGATAGAGAGATTGAGTGAGTGAGTGAGTAAGTGATTTGGCATCTAAATTCCATGGAGCTGGAATCCCATTCAGTTATGAGTGGATCCTGAGAACCGAACTTCAGCCATCAGCAACAGCACTATGTGTTCTCAACCACTGAGCCATCTTATTTAGTCAAGTCAAGGATTTTTAAAGTGATGTGACAGGTACTTGTTAACTCCCCAAAAGTACAGGTAGATGGTGACAAGACATTGGAATTGTGAGTAATGAGTGAAAACTGTTATGAACCAGGTTTATCAAAAGCTTAGCTCCTTGAGAAATTCCTTACATACAGGGACAGTTGTATATACTGGAGTTTGTTTGCCAACATTAGCAATTATCAGTTGCTTACAATTCTGTAGTGTTGGCCCTAGGGAATGTGTGTGTCCCTAGGGATAGTAGGAATGAGTGATACAGTTAATAAGTTTTTACCCTTTAAAGGGGCATATACTAATTCAAGAAATTAGAATGCTTTCATACAGTTGTGTTGCTCCCAGCACCCCCGCCTAGCCCAGAAAAACTACACACAGATAAACTTAAAGTGGAAATATACCATGACCCAACCCAGGAAGGACTCTATGTTATTCCTCATTAACCCTTCTGACTTTTAACAAATCCTAGGAAACTGTAACTTAGTGTTATACGTGGATACTCTACTGGAGAACAATTTAACAGTTAAAACCATAGCTTGACTCTTAAGGAATCTGGTAAAACTTGGTATTGATAGGATCTGAACTGGTCACATTTATGTATATATGCACACAATTGAATGTTAGTATTTAACTATATCTGTTATTCTTTCTTTTAGAACTTTGATCCTGAATTACTGTGGGTTCTAGATTTTGTGTGGCTTTTTAAAAATTTCTTCAGAAGTATTCTTTTAAACAATCTCAATGTTTGTTTTCTTTTTTCCTTTTTCAAATTTAAATGGTGGTTACACTGTATGGGAATCTAAAATCTTCCAATTTTTGTAAGTACTGATTATACTGTACATTCTCAACTTCATTTCCATTTGATTCTTGGATCTCACAGGAATCCTTCAACTGCATTCTACCAAGCGTTCCATTTGAACACGTTTCAGGAATCAAAGAGCCTCTGGGATAGGTATGATTACTGATATGGAATGCATACATGCAAAAGTGTATGCATGAATTGCTTTGCATAAAACTGATCTTTGCTATTTTAAGGGGGGTCCAGAATCACATGGTATCTAGCATGGGACAAAGCAGCAAAATAAACCAAAAAGACTATTTTGTATAGAATATAAATGTGCTTTTTATTTTCCTGAATTCTGTACATTTTATATCTTTATTTTTTAAGAATTTACATATTCCATGAAATAGTCACTTCATATATCTTAATGCAAAATATTTTTTCTAGTAACTCAGTCTTAATTTTTGTACTGTTTTATAGAATTTATAACACACACACACACACACACACACACACACACACACACACACACACTCTTACAAAATCCTACTTCAAACTAAAAAGCTAGAGGAAGGACAAAACCTGAACAAAATTGTCATTAATCCTGACAAGAAAAATTGTCACCAAGTTTGCTTGTTAGAATTTCATAGATCTAAAGTAAATAACTTAATTAATGAAAAAAAGTTCATAGATCTATATAACAATTTGTAAGCCCCAAAACAAACAGGCTACTTTTTCACAGAGATACTGTTTAGGTCTTATTTTTCACTTTCAAAAAAGTAATAATAATAACTTGGATTTCACTTTCGGCAAAAGATACTTTGGTTTATCTTTCTGCTTAACACACATTTTTAAATTGTATATGCTTTGTTCAGTTATTTGGCTAAATTTTTTTTAGCAATCCATCATTCAGTGTTTAATTAATAGGAGTTGGGCACCACAGTGTTTTTTAAATTCCCACAAAGCTTGTTAGAATCTTAACTCTGCCTGGCAATGCATTTGTTTCTTCTGGCATATTGTTGGATAATACTCATGGTCTCAACTCTATCTCTTTCATTAGAAAAGAGAGTTGCTAAGTGCATGTACATGTCTTACTAAGACATGATCTGCAATTGCCTTAATGGTAAATGATAAAACTTTCTTTTAATTTTTAGGCTTGATTTGTTTGTGTGTATAATGCTAAAGATATTTTCTAAACAAAGTATCTTGTAGAGGGTTTGTTCATTACTTGACCAAAAATCATTTTAAACCATTTTTGAACAGGAAGTTTTGAAATTTGTAGTACTGTGTTTATATATAATCGATTTTTAATAAGTTTTGTTCTAGCAGTATAAAGTATTATAAATAAGTACATAAGTAGATTATAGTATGACTTGAAGTTTTAGCTAATCAAATAGTACTTGAAGTGTACCTTATACTTTTTGTATACTTTTCCTGTATACAAAGGATATATAGTACTTAGTTTGAATATAATAAAAGTAGCTTTAAACCCAGTCTAATTATATGTAATATCTAGCTTTCATTAGTGTAAACGATGTATTATTTACATTAATACATTGTGGGAAGGTTTGGTCTTTATTTTCTATAATTAGGATCTAATATTAAAATGGTCCTTTAGTTTCATTATAAGACAACCATAGAAGTTACTAGTTCATAATTTGTTGTTACAACTAAATACTTACTTGTTCTCTTTAGTAGATACCAAATACTTTTAGCATATCAGAAATGAGGCAAGTTTATCTATATCATTTCTCATTGTTTAAAAATGATTTCTGAGCTGGGGAAAAGGCAGTGGACCTGAGCTTAGATCCCTATCAGCAATGAAAAATTCCAGATGTAGCAGTCCAGACACTAGAAGGCGCAACAGAACAATCTCAGGATCTCACTGGCCTGTTGGTCTACACAGAATAGCCAGCCAGTCAGCAAGGTGCAGATCTAGTGAGAGGCCTTTCCCTGAACAGTAAGACAGGATAGAGTAAGACACCTGATGTTGCCCTCTGGTCTACACACACACGCACGAGTATTTTCTCTTTTTGGAGCCTGTTACCCAAAGTTAATGAATATTTGTTCTATTGCCAATGTAATCAGAGCTTAATATTTTAGACATTCTTCACTGTAAGCTGGCCTGGTTGTTATCCAGGTAACAAACTCAACACAGTGGAGACTGGTGAATAATTTCCTTTTAACTTTTTATCTAAAACAATCAAACGTAGGCTGGAAATATTGCTCAGTAATAGGGTAATCATACATATGCACACATACACATGAAAGCCAAAAGTGGGAAGTAACTAGTTTTATTAGTTCTTAACCACTAAACTATCTCTCCAGTTGTATATAGTTTTATTAGTTCTAAGAGAACATTCTATACAACTTTGACATGTACCTACAGACTTGTTAACTGACCCTGAGAAAGCATTGTGAATCTATTTATTCATAGCAAATGGGTGAAAGATTTTTGTAATACTAGACTTACAACTTTTGACTTTGTTTTGGATCTCACCAAATAGCCTAATTTTGGACTATTGTGAGTTTGAGGGTTTGTAATTTATTTCTTTCCTTCCTTCCTTCCTTTCTTTTTTTCCAATTTGCCAGGTAAATATTTTACAAAGGTAATTCTTTTGTTAAATAGAATTATTCCAGTTAGGACAGTGGTTCTCAACCTTCTTAATGCCATGACCCTTTAATACAGTTCCTCATGGTGTGGTGACACACACCCCCCAGCCATAAAACTATTTGTTGCTACTTCATAACTAATTTTTCTGTGGTTATGAATTGTAATGTAAATATCTGAATGGGACAACCCCCCAAAAGGGGTTGCAACCTACAGATTGAGAATCACTGATTTAGGAGACCATAAGTCTCCTAAATTGAAGCTATTCTCAAGCCTTCCTTTTCATCATCTTGTAGGTACCATCATAGTTTCTGTGTTCCTCATTTATCAGCTTTGCAGAGTTCTCAGGGCCAGTCGATGAAAGTATCTACAAATATGAGGAGAGTGATACCCAAAAATAATCCACCCTTTCTTAAGCTCTGTTCATTAAAAATAAATAGTATAGCTTATATAATTAACTTTCTAGGAGGTTATATCATTGTGAAGTGAACATTCTGTGACATCCTCACATACTAGCATCTTAGCAATGCTAAATTTTGAATACCTTTTAAAAATTGTGCTCATTCTTGACTTTCTTAAATCTGCCTGTTTTTTAAGAATTAGTTTAGAAACCTTACTCAGTAATCACTGGGAATCAAACATCATTAAGAGGTTTTGTCTATGAAAGCTTAGTCTAAGAATTACAGCAGACGGTTTACCATCTCTTACTGTCATCAGTAAGATAAAGAAGTGCTAGACAGAAGAAAGGGAGGAAATCAGACTGCTTATAAAAATTTGCCTTATGGATAAGCACTTGGAGGGTTTTGTCTTCATGAAGAAATTGGTTAAATTTAGTCAATAAGTGATAAGCAATTGCAAGGGATACATTATTTCCTTGAGTTAGCTTGTCCTTATGGTAGCAGTATTCTTTAGTAAGTAGAGTGGTTAGATGCCATTATGAGAGACAGATTTATTGATTCCTATAATAGTAAAAACTAGATTGTAAAATTCAATGCCTACTTCTAATGAGTTTGCTCTTGCTTTGGGAAATCATAACCAAATACATTATCACATAATTGAAAATGATGGCCCCTTTATAATAATAGCCACTTCACAATGAAAGTTGGAGTCATTGGTCAGAGCTACTTCAGGAAGTAGCTTTCTTAGTTGAAAAGTAAATAGTTTGGTATTGCAGAACTACAGAACCAAGGAAAAGGAGCAATCCAGTTAGAGAAATGTACTGTGGATCATTGTGAGGATATAGTGCTTACATACATGTATGGGTTAATATAATAAGAAGGTTTGGATTGATTTCTGTATAATATAAAAACAACAGAGAAGAAAAACTTGATTGAACAGAGAAAAAAATATGATTGTCAGAAAGTAAGAATCAGTAAGATCTTATAGCTCATGGATTATAAGCACTCAAAGGACTCAAGTGTTGAAAACCCAGTTGACTGAAGGAATGTTTATATTATGGGATGCATTGGCAAAAGAATTAGTTTAGAAAGGAGTAGATAGATGAAGTTTATGGTTTTAGCTGTTCTATGAATTACTTGACAGACTGTTAGAAATATCTAGGTATACATCTGGGTAGAGAAATAAGATAAAGATTTTTTTCCTCTGTATTTAGAGTTCAAACTTTAGAACAGGCCAAGATTCCAAAGAACAGAGTAGGATAAGAGGGTCAAACCAGAACCATAAGCAATACCGCTTAACATTTCTAGATCAGAGCAGAAATAATATGAAAAGAGTGTTTTAGAAATGGGAACATTCAGACTGGAGAGATGGCTCAGTGGTTAAGAACAGTAACTGCTCTTCCCAAAGGGTCCTGGTTCAAATCCCAGGACGCACATGGCAGTTCACAGTTTTCTATAATTGCAGGGCATGCCTTACTCCCAGCACTGGAGAGGCAGAGCTTGGTGGATCTCTGTGAATACAAGGCTGGCCTGGTCTACAGAGTCAAGGACAACCAAGGATACCCTGTCACGAAAAAGAAAAAGAAAGAAACGAGAACATGCTGGGGATATTGCTTCCTAACAAAAAAAGAAAACATTTGCATCTGCTTTTAGGAAGATTGTCTGATGCTGGAGTTTTAACCATAAGTCTTTTTCTTTTCTATTTCTGTTTATTTTATTTTATTACCAATTTATTTTTTCAAGTTACATCTTGATCAAAGTCTGCTCCCTCTTACTTGTCCTCGTCCTCTCCTCCTTGGATGAGGGGAGCCCCCACATATCAAACCCCCTCAGTTCATAAGTCACATGAGGGCTAATACCTTCCTCTTGTACTGGGGCTTGATATGGCAGCCCAGCTAGGGTAAGGTGTTCCACTAACAACCAACAGGGTCCATGACTTGCTGCTGGGTGGAGTTTTTCATTCGATGGTTATGCTAGGTTCTTGTCTGTTTGGGCCTGCGGGTTGTAGGATGGTGTGCTATATGGTTAATATCTGCTTATAAGAGAGTACATAGCATGTGTATCTTTCTGGGTCTTAGCTTACTTAGGATGAGCTTTTCTAGATCCATCCATTAGGTTGTAAATTGCATGATTTACTTGTTTCTGATAGCTGTGTAGTATTCCATTGTGTAGATATACCACAGTTTTTTTTTTTTTTTTTGGTTTTTCGAGACAAGGTTTCTCTGTGTAGCCCTGGCTCTCCTGGACTCACTTTGTAGACCAGGCTGGCCTCGAACTCACAAAGATCCACCTGCCTCTGCCTCCCAAGTGCTGGGATTAAAGGCGTGCGCCACCACCGCCCGGCTATACCACAGTTTTTTAATCCATTCTTCGGTTGAAGGGCATCTGGGTTTTTTCCAGTTTCTGGCTATTATGAATAAAGCTACTATGAACATTGTTGAGCAGATGTCTTTGTGTTTTGGTGGAGGATCTTTGGGATATATGCCCAGGAGTGGTATGGCGGGGTCTTGAGGTAGAACTATTCCCAATTTTCTGAGATATTGCCAGATTGATTTCCTTAGTGCTTGTACAAGTTTGCACTCCTACCATCAACAAAGGAGTGTTCCCCTATGTCCACATCCTCGGCCTAGTGTGTTATCTTTTGAGTTTTTGGTCTTAGCCATTCTGATGGATGTGAGATGAAATCTCAGAGTCATCTTGAGTTGCATTTCCCTGATGACCAAGGATGTTGAGCATTTCTCCAAGTGCCTCTCAGCCTTTAGAGATTGCTCTTTTGTGAATCCTCAGTTTAGTTCTGTACCCCAGTATTTAATTGGATTATTTGTTAACCATAAATCTTAACTCTTTGCAGTGCTGTTTCATTGGTTCTTAAGCATTTCTTCTTTTAGTTTTTCTATAATTCATTTAGAACACCTGATATACTGGTATATTGTATTTTCTGCGCATTGACAAAATTGGCAATGAGAAATAGTTTAGTATTCACCAGGCTGCGTGGTTTTGTTTCTTCGTTTACCACCTTTCTTTGTTGCTTAAATTACTCAACCTAAATTACCCATTCTACTTTCAGAGGTCATGGTAATTATTTTCAGGGTTAAATTTTAGATAAATTTAAGAGGTATATATTAGGGCTGGAGAGATGGTTCAGCAGTTAAGAGCACTGGCTACTCTTCCAAAGGACCTGGGTTCAAATCCCAGCACCCACATGGCAGTTCACAGTGTCTGTAATGGCCGGCATAGTGGCACAGGCCTTTAATCCCACCATTTGGGAGGCAGAGGCAGGTGGATCTCTGTTGAGTTTGAGGATAGCCTAGTCTACAAAGAGAACCCAGGATAGACAGGGCTATGCAGAAAAACCCTGTCTTGAAAAAAAAGAAAAAGAAAACATAAGGTATTTATTTATAATTTTATTTCCCACCAAATTTTAAGAAAACTGAAAAAAATCATCCCACACAAGCATGAGGACCTTAATTTGATTCCCGGAACACACATTTTGAAAACTGTGTAAATTAAAAACTTTGTTTTTCTTAAAGCTTTGTAAATTTTTGCAAAAAACTATGTAAATTAATTCACTAAACCATTTTACAAATCTAGGACTTTATAGCAAAGATTTATTAGGAGAAGCTTCTCATTGGACTTGCTCAGACTAAATGAAAATTTAAATACATCCCAAAATTACTGAACTAGAACTAAAAGAATATCTTTCTTTAATGTTTTGTTTTTCCATGCTATTCTCAAAAGTTTAAATTTTTAAGTTTATACTTCTTTAGTATTTTTAAACTCATGTATAGTTTATAAGCCTTCTGAGAGAAATATCTGATGATTTATTTTTAAAGATATGGAGCAGTGAGATTTTATATATATGTGTATGCGTGTGTGTGTGTGTGTATATATATATATATATATGTGGCTGACTTTTAAACTAAATCTGTCTAGTGTTCTTTATGTGCTTGCACACACATGCTTATATAATACCACAAATAAGTTGTTTAATATTTCAGTTTTGGTAATTGATAAGAGAACTTTTAAGTATTTGCTGTGGGTTGCCAGAAGTTAGCTTCTATGTTTGTACTTTCAATTGGCTACTTCTAAAATATTTGTTATATTTAGAACAAATAAATTTTAATAAATGAAAGTAATTACACTGTTATCCTTTGCTAAATATCCTTTAAAATAATTTTGTTATGACAGTTTTCATCTTATAAATTTAAAGATATGTTATTATAAATACAAAAAGTTTTTGAAAAAAGCTGCTACTATTTTTTCAACTTTTTAATTCTGCAGTATTTAGATCAGAAATGGTGGTATCCTCAGTATATCACAGTATGTATGCAGGCAGTTTGGCTGTCCTGTCCATAGTTACTTAAGAGTGTATATTGTGTCAGAGATGGTAGTACAGGCCTTTACTAACAGCCCTCAAGAGCAGAAGCTAGTCTTCTCTCTTGAATTTGAGGCCAGTCTGGACTACGTAACATACTCTAGGGCAGCCAAAGCTATACAGAGGATCCCTGTATAAAAACAAAAACAAAAAACCCAACAACTCAGACTAAAATATATAGTTTCCTTTTAAGAAAGTATGTAGATTTTTATTGCATATATTTGAGAAGTACATAAGTGGCCTCCATTCACTTTATTATTCCATTTTATATTCTCCCACCTCCAATTTCAATTTTTTATTTTCTGTTATACCCTTTGTAAATTTATAAATTTACCTAGGGCTGGGGGATGTGGCTTAGTGTTAACACTAACTTTGTATATAGTATGTGTGAGGCTCTGGACACAAGCCTCAACACTGAAAAAGAAGAAATACAAGGAGGATGTGCAAGAGAAATGACTCAGTGGCTAATGCCTGGCACACAAACATGATGACCTTAGTTCAGTTCCCAGCACACACATTTTGAAGGGTGGGGAAAGTCAGGAACAGTGACACACACCTGTTCAATTCCAGCACTAGAGAGGATCCCTGGGGCTTAATCGCCAGCCAATAAGAAGGCCCTATTTCAAAATCTAAGGTGGAGAAGTGATTGAGGAAGACATTTGGTAATTGACTTCAGGTCTCCATGTCTACTCCCTATGCACATTCACATGAACACATACATGTTGACACAAAAATAAATATATATCAGCATGTAGGGTTTTTTTTTTTAATTGTGATTTAGTAGATTAGTTACAACGTTTGTAGTTTCTGTTTTAATTTCTGGGAACATGTGTGTGGTTGTCCATTGTTTTTATCTATCAGGAATATTTGGACTAATTGCTTATTTTAATATTTCTAAGTTAGTATTCCTAACACATAATATGTGGAACAACAGTGTATTAAAAGTGTAGGGAACTTTTTTGAATGGCAATGAAATTATGTCTACATATAATGGGTAGTCTACAGAATTTTTAGAGTATTTTTAAAAGGAATATGGTTTAGACTTGAAAATAGAATTGTGTATGACTAAAGATATCCATTCAACTAGCAAACAAAAGGATAGAGATGTCCTTCTCAGTGGTAGAGCGTAAACCTACTCAAGATCCTGGGTTTAACTCCAGTATTTCAAGGAATTTTCACAAAATTATTTGAGGAAATCTTACAGGCTTGTTGTTCAGTGTCTATCACTTTAAATTATTGCTTATAAATTTTAGGTCATTCATCTGCCCTCCTGCTTATTTTATTCTGGGTTTTGCTTTGTTTTACTTGTTTTCCACAAAGAAAAGTGATCTAAGTGATGGTAAGCACATTGTCAGTTAAGTGGGATTTTTCTTCCTAATAAATAGAAATATTGTTAGATTATGGTTGACAAAACTTTCTTAGGTAAATAATCATAAAAGGAATTCTAATGATAAAATTTCAAAGGACCTCTGGATTAATCTTCATCTGTAAGTACTTTGGCTACCTAGATTCATTTTAGAATAAGACTTTTCTACCATACTCACTCTTCAAATATGACCCTGTTCTATATAATAACTAATTTTTAAAAATGTGTGCTAAAGGAAAAAGTTGAAATAGGAGTTTTGTATTTCTTAAACATAGTTTTTAAACTCTAGAATTATATATTTGCATAATATGTGTGTAATTATTTTCTCCTATAAGTTTATCAGTAAAAGAATTTGCTTTATATATGACTAGTTTAATTCTGAAAGTTTCCTAGGCATTTACTGTTATGCTGTGTCTTAGCAGGCCCTTTTACAAAGAGTCAAACAGGGGGTTAGGGATTTAGCTCAGTGGTAGAGCGCTTGAGGCCCTGGATTCGGTCCTCAGCTCTGGAAAAACAAAAAACAAAGAGTCAAACAAATTGCTCTTTCAAGCCTTCCAGACAAGCAAATTACCAGTGCTATCAATACACATTTCAGGAAGCATTTAATTCACTAAATAAGACAATATATTTTATCTTCTTGAAGGATTTTTCCCATAACAGAATAAATCATCAAAATTAGACACTTTTAAAATATTGAGTGTTTTGATTGCAATGATTATAATTACAAAATTTTTCAGAGACATTTGGTGATAGTTGATAAATCGATCAGAGCTTTGGATAAATATGGATTTTTGCCTTCACCAGGTGATTTCATTATAAGCTTATGGGTTCAGGGAAAAAATTAAATTCATAATAATTTTAATGAAGTAAAATGTGTTGTGAGATTGCATTTGGAAAGATTGTATTTGTAAATAGTCAGTGTATAATAGAAATTTTCCATTCAAAGGTACAGTTGTGGCAGCATAATGCACCTCATACATTTAGCCCAGTTACCTTAGATAGCTGCAGAGTTTCCTTTCCGAGACTGTCTGAAGTTTTGAACATATTGATCTTCCTTGATAACGGATCTCTTTCTTTCTCCCTCCTCTTTGCCCATCACCCTATCCACCCATTAAATCATTTTATATAGAGTGTTGATTTAGGTACAAATGTATCCACAATTTTGCCTTTGCTGTGGATCACTGACAACTAAAAATAAAAACATTATCAAATAGGAAATGTTTTTTAATGATGTCATTCTTCAGGAATTGAAATAGATGCCCAGTAGGAAAGTGGGAAAATTCTTTCTGGCGAAAAAAAAAAGTTAATAATTTAAGAAGATACTCTCACCAAAGTAGTTGCAACCATTTAAAAATATTTCCCTAGTTTTCTTTGCCTCCTTTATCCAGATATTTCCAGGGCCACTGCTGAATAATTCAGGATATACCATATCTGTACATAAAGCACGTGATAAAGTTTGTTCTTACCAACATGTCTACTTCAAAATTGGGAGAAGTATAGACAGACAGAAAAATGTTGGAACAAAAGTGAAATGCTGTCTTAAGCATTGAAATGATCCATGCAGATTTTTATGATCCTGCTAACTGTACTATATTAGAAACATACATGGATTTGGACCAGAAAGTAGTGCTCCAGTGTCATTCTTTAGGGTTAAAAACTTCTATATCAGGTTGTATTATGTTATAAATCAGGATTTCTGGATCATGATCAAACTTTTTATTGGTTCCATTTCTATTTGACTCTTCACTGACAAAGTATTCTGGTGGCCTGAATGGCCATGTTGGAATTTTAAGTTTCAATCCAAATCAAATATTTCACATTATTTTACATCTAAAAATATCAGTTGTGTAATCATGGTAAAACATAAACCTTTGCTATAAACGATTTTAAAGGCTATTTGATTAAAGCACTTATTTACTTAAACTCTTTGCTAGAATTTTTTTTAGAATTCAGCATCGGAGGAGGAATGTGACATAATAATGATCGAAAGCCGAAAGTTTAAAAGTTGTGATGCCCTCACATGGTTGGAGGGTTATTCTAGCTTCTAAGGACTGAATGTTGTCCACAAGAGTGTCTCATCAGGTCATAAATTGGTAAGACTTAATGGATTAGATTTTATGTATAATACCTGATGTTATTGTATTGAGATGACTATATGAACAAAATGAGCACGTTGTATAATTAATAGTATAAAATATATAAGTTAAACTTAGAATTTTAAATACTTGGATTATGTAATCATTTCAAAGTCTCACAAAGCCCAAGACCCTGTGTCTGTAGTAGTATTTAATAAATACATCAGTTTAAAAAAGAAAGTGAAATCCTGTGTGACAGTGACATTAAATATTTCTGTTGCATCTGCTATAGATGTTTACAGTGTAGTGAGAAATCCAAAATACTTTGCAGCTATTTTTCCATGAAATACTTGAGAAGTAATTTATTTTTTAAAAAAGGAATATATCCATTTTCTTCATAAAATATTGAATAAATTAATTTTATTTCTTTGGAGGATTTTACTTTCTTCATAAAGGCCATCTTTAATTGTTTCTAAACACAGCCAGTTTTTCCCAGTTGTTAATGTTAGGAATAGTTGGAATGCCAATATTATAGGAAAACAGTTATTACATGTCAGTGTACATTTTTGTATATCCTGAAAATTAATTTCTCTCAGAATTCTCTGCTTAGAAAACAACTTGTTTTATGTACCTTCTTGGTTTGTTTTCTAAAGCTGTATTTTGATGAAGTGGGCTCTTAATAAGAATTAGCTGAGGATAAGAATTTAATATTTTAATCTGAAATTCATATTTTGAAAATGAAGAAAACAAATATGGACTAAGTTATATATCCACTATTATATAGTTATAGAATTAATGTTCTTATTAAGGTATGGTACACATAACACTACAAAATTTTCAATAACTATTTGGAGTTACTTTCTAAGAAAGCTGAAAGGTATGATTTGATACTCAGCAAGCCACTGTAGCTGTTTCAACTTTATCCTCCAGCAGACACAGGTCTTTGTCCACTATCTCCATGTTCACATTCATGCCCACTGTCTTCTCAGTAATATCCTCAGTTGTTTCTAGTGTGGTTTCTCAAAACTGCTCTGTAAACTTAAATTCCTTCAAGTAGTAATTATGAGTCTGGAAAGAAAGGAAGCAAACCAATGAGTTATTTATTATTCTACATACTTCCTGTTTCTTCATTTTTCTATAACATCTGCATAATTCAATCAAGATAATGTCATCTGATTTCTCTAGTGTGTATTTAATAAAGGCTTCAGAAAATTGTTAAGTTTTAGGAATTTAAGGTAGAATTATATGTGAAGTCTTATGTAAAAAGTTAAGAACATTTGTCAGATCTTCAAAAACAATATCAATAGAGAATGTTTTGGCTGGGCTTGGTACCACATGCCTTTAATTTTAGCACTCTAGAGGCAGAAGTAGGAGGGAACTCTGTGAGTTTAGGGCATCCTGGTCTACATAGCAAGTTCCAGGACAGCTGAGACTACATAGTAAGACCCTCTCTGAAAAATAGCACACAAACAAGCAAACAAAGTGAGTGCTTTTGTTTTAAAAGGCAAACCTTGTTAGTCACCCATGTGTATGATTTACAAGAGGAATTTTTCACAAGTGCATTAATCCTACTGATTTTCACTAATAGTTGACCATGACAGAGTGATAGAACAAATCAGAATCTGGCTGCTTGAGGTTTTTTTTTTTAATCTCTTGCTACTGGGTGTGGTGGCACACACCTTTAATCACAGCGCTTGAGAGGCAGAGCAGGCAGATCTCTGAGTCCAAGGCCAGCTTGATCTGTAGATCAATTTCCAGAACAGCCAGGATGGCACAGAGAACTGTATATCTGGTTAGGGGAGAAGGGAGGGGTCATATACTGTCAATCCTTATTCAAGCTTTGATTGGTTTCTCTACAAACTACAGACTTGGTACATCATTTCATTTCATTTATCTAAGTCACACTTATATAAATATTCCTGATAGGGTCTTTTGTTGTTTTTTTTATGGGTTTGGTTTGAGGTAGGGTCTCACTATGTAGCCTTGACTGGCCTGGAACTTGTGTAGAAAGGGTATGTACCACTGTGCCTATCAAATTTTCTTGTTTTGCAGAGAACAAAGTTGAAGCATACAGAGATTAAATAATTTGTTATTTAGTCATTAAATGGTGGCACTAGGAGTCACATTTAGCTCTCATTGAAATATATATATGCTCTCAGTATCAGTATGCTGGCATAGAGAGTAGTCCTAGATAACTTGGTAGATAAGTTTAGATTATACAAAGACATGAGTACATAAATTTAATTCATATTGAACTTGAGTTTAATATGTCATTCTGTATTGGAAAATCATGCTTTAAGCCGTAAAGTATTTCCAAAATACATGCTTTGAGTTGTATAGTGTCCAAAATTATTTTTTGCATTAGGAAACTTTCTGTTCACATTTAATGCTTATGGTTATAAGCAAATAAATGTTTAATTGAAAAAAAAAAAAACCTTGAGCCCACAAGATAATTCGGAGGGTAAAGGTGGCTGCCACCAAGCCCAGCAACCTGAGTTCAGTCCTCATGAACCATGTGAAGATGGAAGGAGAGAACCAACTCCCACAAGTTTTCCTCTGACCTCCACGTGCACACCATGGTATGAGCATGTGTGTGCACATACACAAACACACTAAATAAATACTGTGAAACATTAAAGTCCTAATACCTATTAGGATAGTATTAAATGAAATTAAGAAGTTCACCCTTTAATAATCAAGTTTTATAAATAGCAAACAATAAGGAGGTATTTTAAAAGCTAATTGCATATATTTCCTAGGATAGTGGGAAATATATATAAAACTTACTACTAAATTCTTCATAAGAATTTCTCACTTTGTGAATTTTTACTTTGTTGTAAATAATTCCATGGAGAAATTTTTTTTTACTTGTACTTTAAAACATTTATTAAGCAAAGTTTCTTTTAGGTACATAAACCATTAATCCTTGTATGTGCTTTGCACATATCTTTTTGGTTTTGATTTTACATCTCATTGAGCTTCAAACCTTATTACCTTTGTCTTATATCTTAAATATAGAGAACTGTTAAACATTTTAAAGTTCTGTGTGTCTGAATATGACTTAAAGGCATGGTGGTACATGCCTCTAATCCTAGCACTTACAAAGCAGAGGCAAGAGGATTGAAGACTAAGGATAGTTAAATTTAATAATGAGACCCTGTCTCGAAACATCAGAGCTATTGATATATAGCTTCATGGTATATTGATTGCTTAATGTGCAAAGTTTTGGGTTCAGTCTACAGCACCACATAATAAATGGGAAGAGAGAGGGAGGGTAAAGTTAAATCCAAAATGATGCTGTTTAAAACAAGTTCAAGTTTAAATCATAAGAGTTTACTTACTCTTCAGTTAAATTAACATCGTTTCCAGATAAAGGCAAACTTTATTCAATGCCATGATTAAAAGTATACAAACAACTTGATATCCAATCAGAATATGAAAATCTTAATTTTCAAATTATTATTTTTGAGACTGCATCTATGTCATCTTTTTTAGTAGTAAATACATTTATGTTTCTGAAATAAAGCTATGGAAAATTTAGAAAACAAAAGAACAGTAACTTTCTAGCTGTAATATTCCCCTTCATACTGTTGAGTTATATGCATGCACAAACACACATTCACACATAATGTGTGTGCTAATAGTGGTAATTGTGTAGCTTTTCAGTACTTTTTAAGCTAAAATCTAAAGTAAAACTAGAACTGGTATGTGATAGTCCATTTCTTTTGCTACTATGACAACGTACTTGAGAAAGTCATTTAAGGGAAGAATTTATTTTGACATACAGCTTCAGAGACCTGAGACCGAGTTAACTTGTAGTTGTGGTTATGTGTAGTGTGGGTGTAGTAAAGTGAAAGTGCATACTGGAGGAAGAGTAGTTTACCTTGTGGCATCAAGGAAGCAGTGAGCCTGTAAGAAGAGGGTGAGTGGAAGGGTCTTGGAGACAAAACAGACTCATCAAAAGCATATCCCTATAACTTACGTCTTCCAATTAGGGTTCTATCTCCTAAGAGCCCATTACTACCCTCATGATGTAGTCACCTCTCAGCTGGGGCCAAGCCTTAGGGAGACACTGCATATTCAAACTGTGTTTGTTACTCTACCTCAGCCTCCAAAAACTTAAGGCAGTCTCTAATGCAAAATGCATTTAATCAACACCTAAGTTCCAACATTGTTAAAGTCCCTCTGAGACAAACTTATATCTATCAGCCTCATTAAAAATAGAAATGAGTTATATACTTCCCATTTTCCCATAGGGTAAACATTGACATTCCAAGGGTGGGAGACATAGACAAGAAGAATTGAACCAAATCAAGACCAAGCCCCAGTAGGGCAGACATTAAATCGTCTAGCTCCTTGTCTGGCATCTGCTGCATACTCCAAAAACGCTTAGCCAGCCCTACCCCTATGGCCTTGCTGGCTGCAGCACACATGACCTCTCTACTGGGCTGGCTCTGTTCATCACCTGTGGCTTTCCTTGGCAATTATCCCATGTTTTTGTCATTCTGGAGTCTCCGTGTCAGCTTGAGGAAGACTCTTACAGCTTCACATAGTTGCCCTCTCAAGGGCTTCCCACAGGGATTCTGATTTTGCCACACATTGCCTGGCTTTCAAGTCCTTCCTTTGGATATCACCAGAAGTTCCCATGGCCCTTAATGCTTAAATTTATATGACTGCAAAGTCATTATCACCTAGATAAATACCAAAAAGATTACTGCCACATAACACAAAAGATTATTAGCTGCACTTCAAATTCTGTGAAAATACTGAAGAAGGTACATTGTCTAGTTAGCTGTTTTTATAGCTGTCCTAACTATAAATATAGACTTCAGTTCATGGTTATGTAAGTTATAGTACTAATAATATAAACACAGTTCTGAAATGGCAAGGAAGTATTGCTTGAAAGAAATCATAATTTTAATTTTAGAAATCACAAGGATGTCTTCTCTTTGTAGTTGTTGACTGTATTAATGGTACAGGGACTTCTTAGGGTTATTTGTGCCCAGATCTACTAATGTAAAAACAGTAAAGTGTCTTGGAATTTCTTCATGCTCCCAAATCTCATTTACTAGGAACTCCCACTTGTTTCCAAGGCGTATTTTAAAACATTATGAATCATCTTTATCTCATCTAACTAAATCTTCAAATCTTTGTTCTGCTCTGGTCACCTTTAGAATACCTTTTGGTTTCTTTTACTTCCTTTTAGACTCATTTCTGATTGAATTGTCAAAGGGATAATTCAGTTAAGAGAACTCATAGATTATTTATGAAGTATGATTATGAAATTCAGATTTTCGCTGGAGCAACCTCTGAACCTATGATTGTAGTGTGAAAAGTCTTCATCAAAATTTTTATGTGAAAGATTTAAGAGTTTAGAAAGTCTACCATGTTTTCTATGAAATCTTCAGTTCCTTTATTTATCACCATTCTTGGATAGAACTGCTGAGTTTCACTAGCTTATACATTATGCAGTAGCCTGTAGCATATAGAAACTGCTATACCCTTTTCTCAGTGAGTAAAACCAAATTCAAAGAAACAACATCTTAGAAGGAGTATACCATTAAAGGCTAGGCTCACAACCAAGAAAAGAATATGGAGAGCTCCAATTACTGACTTGACTTCCACTAATTTTTAATAGGGAGGGCTGCCTGTATTTAACTATTTCTGAGAGACTCTACTAGTCATTTCTAATCATTTAAATACCTGATTACTTTCATTACATCTTTGTCCTGGCAAGCTCAACATAGCACCAATTTTAACTGAACTTTATAAGTGTAAGTAGGTGACATATTAAATATTAGAAGCTGTGTTTCATAGTTTTCTTTTAGAAATATATTGAATATTAGTCATATGCAGAGTATATCATAACATCCATGAAGATGGACAGTTCCTGTTGTCAAGGTTTAAGAGGGGACATTTGATAAAGAGGACAAACAAAATTGAATCTTGAAGAATCAGAAGTGAAGACTATTGACAAGACAGAGGTGGCTGATGAAGGCCTGAAAGGACAGCTTCCATCGCAGATGACTGATCTCTTTTATCTAAATTAATATAGCAAATTTCAGATCATGATAGAAAGTTAGGACTCATCATAAAGACTTTACACAGAACTAGGGCCACAGGATGATTCAGTGGTTAAAGGCACCTGCCACCACTGCTGCCACTGCCGCCACACTTGACAACTCAAGTTCAATTCGTGGGACACACATGGTAAAGAACCAACCAAATCTAGATGTGACAAGATGTCATCTGACTTCCATACAGACACACCCTAAACATGAATAATAAAATGTAATTTTTCAAAAGTTTCTAAAGATTTTATGTAAGCTGATGTGAACAGCTATTATGAAATTCTGCCATGTGACATGTTTAAATTTTACTGTTCTCTACAATACCTCCTTATCATTTCAGAAATATGGATCCAGCTTGATATGAGAAAAAGTTGTTAGTAGTTGAAAGTTAATCATGTTCCACTTTGAGTGTAATTCTCCTTGAATAGAAAAACAAATTGAAACCCTTTATATTTTCCTAGTGCTGTCTTATACTTGACTTTATTCTGTACCAGAATAAAAGTCTAAAGCAGTAAATGACTAGGATAATAGATGGTTTAAGCAAACCAGCACTTATCCCAATGTTGCTGGCTTGTGTTTTTTTTTTGTTGTTTTGTGATATTGTTGAAATTTCGCATAACAGGAAAGAAGGGCCTAGGATATTTTTAATTACATTTTTTGAAAATTTTATATTGAATTAAATTCATTCTGTTGTATTTTAGTGACCATTGGTAATTTTTCCCCACAGTAATCATATTTTATTTTATATAGTGAAACTCTACAATCTAAGGATTACTAAGTTTTATTAATGTTTAGTCTACATGAATGCTGTATTTCATAAGCCTTAATATAAATATCAATCTCATGTTAATTTTATATATTTTTGGGATTGTATAAAGTCTTAACATTTGTTAGATTACAAAAAAAATCAAATCTAGTAGGCTATAATTAGGATTGCTTAAAATCCTGTGGGATAATTATAAAACATGGATATAATAAACATAATTAATTTTCATGGCCTCAGGAGCTTAATTCTTAATTTGTACTTAAAGATAAATTAAGAAAGTTGACCTTACAGTGTCAAAAGTACAAAGTAACTGTTTCAAGCAGCAGAATG
Source organism: Lophiomys imhausi (assembly GCA_907164525.1). Lineage (NCBI taxonomy): Eukaryota > Metazoa > Chordata > Mammalia > Rodentia > Muridae > Lophiomys > Lophiomys imhausi. Next base: position 2,625,271 of record CAJQZJ010031840.1, read on the forward strand.
AACTAGTTGAGGTTTGTGTTTTTTATCATAAGTCCCCTTGACAGGCCTCCTTTAAGATAGTACACCTGTGTTCCTCACTTTACAAATGAGGCTAGTCATATTATGTTAACTCTCTAGGATCCACCCCTCTAGTAAATGAGTAGAATTTAGATTCTAAAACAGCTGGAGGCTGAGACAGGAAGATCCTGTGTTTGAAGTTAACCTGGGTTATGAAGCAAGATCCTATCTTGAACAAAAAAACAACTTGTCTAATTCAAAAGCCTGTGGTCTTAAAAACTAATATTCTTTGAAGTTTCAATTTTTTACTCAGACAACAGATGAGAATGGCTACCTAAGCACGAGACAGAGAGCAAAGGGGACTTTAGTAGTAGTGAAATGATGGCCTAAACAGCACTATGCCTAATCTGCTGTCTGTTTATCTGTTGAAGGTATTTGTTTGCTCAGACTTACAGACACAGAATTATGTAAGACAATGTAACGTTCAAAGATCTCAACTGTAAAACATTGATTATTAAATGCCAAATTGGTTTATTAAAACCCAAAAGAGCACCAGAAATCACAGCATTCCACAGGCAGAAGGGGTAGAATTTGCAAGTTTAAGACCAGCTTGAGCTGCATGAAGAAATCCTAAGGAAAACAAAGAGAGCACATATTTCCTTAAGGAATATTGACTTTGGTGTTTTCCTTTTAATCCAAACAAGAGTCAAGCAGTTACATACTCAGAAACCTCAAGATAGTCTCTTATTCTTCTGAGTTTAATCCAGTTTTGAAACAATCCCTCATAACTTTCATTTTATTTATTACTGCCCTAGACTTTGGGGATATGTTATGAATGAAAGAACATAAAGTATCAAAAGTGAGTAACCTAAGAACATATTTTAGTTGTGGAATCTTAGTGGCTAATCTTAAAACTTACTTTGTCATTTATATTATCCATAGTTAGAGTTTTTCTAGAAAACAAGTTTAAATATTCCTCTTCTGTCAAGAAGTGGGCATAAATGAAAATAGAAGCTATAAAACAAATAAGAATTATGTCCTTGTTGCTATTATTTGAATTTTACTTTAGTTTACATTTTGTTTTCATTCTGGTCAAGCCTCGTTGTAGAAATAGGATTGAGAGTGTCTGTTCAAAAATGAGTATTTAGCTGGAAGAAACAGTATGTTAGGTTCTTGAGAAAGAGGAGATAGTTTGAGGCTATTGAATAAGTAGTATTCCTAAAAATTGTATATGCTTTCTCAAGCCCATCTTACTCCATAACTTCTTATGTCTTCTGCAGTGTGTTTCCCATTTTATCTTAACTTTAAGCATACTCATTTTCTCCCACAGGTTGGGCTAGCTATCACATTCTTACAACTCTTGGATTTAGAGCTCTTGCTCTGAGACTTCCTCTGGAGTTCCAGACCATAATTCCTATGGTCTTCTTTGTATTTCTCTGCCAGGATCCACATTTCAATTGAAACCTAAACTCATTTACACCTTTCCTACTTTAGTTACAAATTTAGCTGCCTTCATTATGACACACTGCCATTGTCCCATTCCAGATTGTCTTAAGCCTTGTCCCCTGATTCTTGTATTTCTTCACAGTAGATTCCCTTTCCCTCTTCATCTGTCTAATAGTCTCTATGCTTCAATTGTGAAAACTCATTTTAGTCTTAAATACACAGTGTTGTTTCATACCTATGAATATCCCCCTATCTGCTTTTGTTTCTCTCTTCTTTAACTTTTTTTCCTACCGTTCATCTTATTACATGCTATATCTTATATCATCTTACATCTTACACAGAGAGGGAAAGAAACATTATTTATGTGGTTATACTATTTCATAAAATGCTAAAACCAATGGATAAAGGAATATATATCTGATGAGAGTAATTTGCCAAAGGACAAATGACTTGAGGTGAAGCCAAACTACACTGTATATTTACTAATTCCATATCTAGTGGTCCTCCTACCCTTGGATGCAGCCAAACTTATCTTCTAACCAATGTTCATTGGCTAGCATCATTGGTATAGAAAAGACAGTATGTAAGTTTCATCTAGAAAGATGATAAATGCTGGGGTGAGGCTTATAGAAAATAAGAAGTGAAATTTGTTAAGGATTTATAACTTGTTCTTCCAATGGATTTGAATTATCTAAATTTGTGTATTAGATAGTTGATTGTAAGGACATAAGATAGGGCTGCCTGGATGGCTCGGTGGTTTGTAAAGGTACTTATACTGCCAAGCCTGACAACTTGAACTGGATCCCCGGACCTTTGTAGTGGAAAGAGAAGACTGATTCCCAAAAGTTGTCTTCTCACCTTGACCATGAATCATTGTGTTCTCATACACAGAAAGTAAATCAATCTAATTAAAGATTTTTTTAAATAATATTTTTACTTGTTAAATATATGGATGTTTTGCCTTCATGTCTGTATGTGCACCAGATGCATGCCTGATTACCATGGAGGTCAGAAGACATCTAATCCCCTGTTACACACAGTTGTGAGCTGCCATGTCGGTGCTGGGAATCAAACCTCAGTCCTCTGTCAGAGTAGCAAGTTCTCTTAACCACTGAACCATCTCTCCAGTCCCCCTTTTTAAGATTTACTTATTTTTATTTTGTGGGTATGAGTATTTGTAGGCATGTTTGTTTGAAATCAATGTAATTTTTGTAATGGCAAGTATTTATCTTCAAACTAAAAATGAGGAATGAGATTAAGGACTATTTCCACATTCATTTGTTCTGAGTGTAAAATGGTAGCACTGTCTATGTCCACTATCTAGGAAAAATCACCATAAAGAAAGTTATGTAATAAGGGAAGGAAATAGTTTGGGAAGTGAAATAAAAATTTTATACCTAAAGAGCACAACAAATGACACAGTAGTATTCCTTAAGGTTAAAGAACAAAGAACCCTTACAGAAGAGAAAGGTTGAGCTGAGAACAATACAAGAGTAATGGAATTTATCACAGAAGTACTTGGGGAGAAAGATAAAGAAGAGTAGGTGTGCTGGAGAAAGAACTCTTTAATAGAGTGCTGGTCAGGTAGGCAGAAGACACTGGACTCCAGCCTTAGCACCAAAATCAAAAACAAAACCAGTAGGAATAAGGAAACCCTCAATTGTTTAATGAAATTTAGGATTTCCGATTTGAAATTGAACTGGGTTAAGGAAAGAGCAGAAAGACTACATACATACGGTAGTTTATCCCTGTAATCCCAGCACTCTAGAAGTGGAAGCAGGAGAATCAAGAGAATTGAAGGCTTGGAGCTAGAGAAAGAGGGCACTGGGAGAGAACAGTGACTGCTCCTCCAGAGGGTTAGGCTTCAGTTGCCAGCACCCACGTTTTAACTCATAACCATCTCTTAGCTGGTTCTAGGGGATCGCACCCTCTTGTGGCCTCCTTGGGCACTGCATGCATTGGATGCACAGATGTACATGTAGGCAAAACACCCATATACATAAAATTAAAAAGTTCAAAGCTGTGATGCTGAGTAGGCTCACCGGGTAAAGGTCAAGCCAGGTGACCTGAGTTTATCCTGGAATTACATAAATAGAGGGGAGAATCAACACCCACAAGTCGTCTTTTTAAACAGCATGAACATAAAAGAGGTCAAAGTTAGCCTGGACTAGTGAGCCACGACCTCAAAACCAAAACAGCATAAAAATTTCCATTTGAAATAAATGCAGAGGGTTTCCATTAGTAGCCTAGTTCCTTTTGCAGGGATGGGAGGCATCTTTTGTTATTGCTGAAAATTCCTAAGTTAATGTTAAGTGGATATAGCTATTTGTAAGGTTATTTTTATTGTACCACTACTGATTGAAATTCTGTTCATAGTTTCTAAAATGGAACACAAATCTTAATGAACTTTTACATTTGTATATTTTTATTTCTACACACACTCTCTTTTCTGCCATAATTTTTCTCAAGTTGTATTTATTTTCACACACACACACACAGACACACACACACACACATATATATATACCATGAAAACTGCCCATGAACCTTAGGTAATGAAAAAATGCTATCATTTCCTCTTAGATAAGGGGAAAAAAACACATTGTTATTAACCTATTAAAGGAGGATTGATCTCCACTATAAAATGCCTGGCTCTTGATGTTTATTCTTCTCCTAACCCACCTTTAGGTGTTTCTGATATCTAAGAATTTTTATTATTAGGCTTATGCCATTTCTTAATTAAAATTAGTACCTTTGAGAAAATGGGAAGTATACTTTTTGGTTTTTTCAAGACAGGGTCTCTCTGTGTATCCTTGGCTGTCCTGGACTCACTCTGTAGACCAGGCTGGCCTTGAACTCACAGAGATCCACCTGCCTCTACCTCCCAAGTGCTGGGATTAAAGGCACGTACCACCACGCCTGGCCATTACAGACAGCTGTGAACTACCATGTGGTGCTGGGATTTGAACCCCTGGTCGTTTGGAAGAACAGCCAGTGCTCTTAACCACTGAGCCATCTCTCCAGCCCCAGGAACTCTTTTAAAATGAGTATTGAACTATGTAGGTTTTGTTTGGTTTTTGCCTTTAAGTTAAGTTTACTGATATTCATAGAAACAAGCTGATTGACTTCTATCCCAGTAAACTAAAGAGTAGTTTTAGAATATAGAATGTAAATGTATAGAACTACTCTCCACCTTAATCCTTTTCAGCATAATTCAATTATTTCAAGTTTTATCTGATATTAGGGAGTATTGAAAGATTTTAAATTCTTTTTACTCCTCTACTCTTCTTTTCACTACTAGGTACCAGTGTATATGTAACTGTAGAAAATTTGGATTTAAGCCCCTTGGTGTGTAGCATTCACTTCTCAGTAATATATCATCAGATTACCTAATTGTTGCTGTGCAAACTGTAAAATGGAATCAAGAACGTTTTTTTTAAATGTAAGCACTCCAGTGTTAGTAAAAATGCCACTCTCCTCCTACCCCTTTCTCACATCCTTCCTTGTTTTAGTCTTGAGTCGAAAGGAAGAAATAATCTTTAAGTCTTAACAAATCTTGCTGTATGTTAGTTGGATAAGAAACAAGTAGAGGGCTGTCGAAGTGGTTCAGTTGGTGGGTACTTGCTGGATCTCTGAGCTTAGCCCCTGGTGTGACATAAAGCTGACATGATGGTTCATGCCATGTAATCCTTTCACCGAGGAGGTGGAGGCAAGAGGATTGGGACTCCAAAACTATCCTTAGCTACGTATGGAAAGAAAGGAAGGGGGTGGAGAGGATGTTAGTAAACAACATCATTCCTCTTGAATTGATAGTCCATGTTCTTGTAGCATTAAATTATTTAACTTCAAGTAGTGGGATATTAACCCTATTCACTTATTTGAAATATTTGGATAGAGTACTACTCAAGTTTCACTTTGTATCCATCTTCAGTTTTTCCAGGCAAAATTAACACATACTCTTATTTTCAGCATTTTAGTAGAAAAACTTTTTGTTTGTTTACATTTATTTATTTTATGTGTGGATGCACATGTACCATGGTACACCTGTGGAGGTCAGAGAACAGTTTGTAGGAGTTGATTCAGCCCTTCCACCCACTGGGATAAAGCAGCACCACAGAACTATATCAGAATTTTATTAACAGATACTAGGATGACTCCCCTACCTGTAAATATAATATGGAAATAGAGAGGGATACCAAATAGAAGATAATGTTAATCCTTGTTTTATCTTCTTTGGAATTCAGCTATTGTCATATCTTTGTTGTGTAAATAGGCTGGACAGTGCTAACAGTGATAAGCAATATTCTTAAATAGATTAAACTCCCTAAACTAAGGACCTAAGTTTTGCAAATCACAGATGTCACAGTGGAGTCTGTTTTATATATTTAATAAAGTGCCTTATTCAGGACTAGCAAGATGGCTCAGTCTGTACAAGTGTTTGCCATGTAAGCCTGACAACTTCAGTTCCGTCCCTGTAACCTACTCAGGGGGAGGAGATTCTCAGAAGTTTTCTTCTGCCACTACATGCATGCTCCATGTGTGTGCCTGCACTTATACATACAACAATAATAAATGAAAATTTTAAAGTTTAATGGCAATGACTCAATGGTTAAGGGTGGTGCTGGCAAATCTAAGAAACTGGATTTGATCTCTAGGAACCACATGATAGAAACAGGTAACCTACTCTCTCAGTTGTCCTCTGACTGGCATACAGGAGCTGTGCCATGTGCACATACGCACACATTTTTTTAAAGTGGGAAAGTAAAAAGAAAACCCCTATTTTGTAATAAAAATGTAATAATCCCTAGAGACAATGGAGTCAATAGCTCTTTGTTTCCTTCCTTCTTTTCCCGTTTTCCCATTAATTTTTTTCTGCAGCCATAGGCTCATGTCTTGAGTTTATGCTACACAGGGAAATAGCTTCTTAAGTCATTTTGGAATGTTTTCCTATATTCTTCAACATACAGTGAAACTAGTCATCTGTCTCTGTACTCCATCTGCCCACCTTTCCAAACATCCTCCTCCTTAGTGTTTGTGGGTGGCGGTGTGTGTGTTTATTTGGTTTCTTTGTACACATACACAAACAGATACAAGATATATTACTCCTTTGTGTGAATGATAATGTATTGTGCACACAATGTGTCTTTGGTTTTAAAGATTTCTATACTTTGTCCCCTCTTCAGTAAATAGAAAAAGCACCCCCTGTCTCGGAGATGTGTACTGTTAAGTTACATGTATGGCTATGCCATGAGAAAAACTGTCTTCATTTTTAGATGTGCATGCCATTCAGTTAAATAGATAGCCATGCTGTGATTTAACTAGTTTTCCATTAATAGAAACCTTACTGTTAAAACAGTGTTGTAGTGGCTGGAGAGATGGCACAGCCATTAAGAGTACTGGCTGCTCTTTCAGAGGACCCTGGTTTGCTTCCCAGAGCTCACATGACAGCTCATAATGTCTGTAACTACAGTCCCAGGGATCTGGGGTCACCTTTGGGCCTCCATGGGCACTGTATACACATAGTGCACAGACATACATTCAGGCAAAATACCCATACACATAAAATAAAACAAATTTTCAAAAAAAAAAGCATTGCTATAATGAGTAGTCTTGTAAATACAGTATTTTGTGAGTATGTGTGTGAGAGATAAATTCTCAAATATAGAATTACTGCTTCAAAGTGTGAATAAATAAATAAATGAGAGGGAAATTGAGTGGAGAGTTTGAATTGAAAAATGTTATGTTACCGTTTTAATTTATATATTTTATTATGATTAAAATACTGAAATTTTTTTCATGTCTTTTTTTTGTGTGTTTTGTTTGGGGGAAAAGTCTCACTATGTAAACTACATTGTCCTTTTTAAACATTTTGTGAGCTGTCAGTGTTAATTCTGTTTTTCCATTGTGTTTGGAGTTCAGAGTCTTTCAGATATCTAAAAGTTCTTTATATATAGGAAAATTGCAGAAGACTTTTTTTTTTGCTTTTCTATATGTTTCAGACATAATTAGACTATTCTCAGCCTTGACTATCCTGGAACTCACTTTGTAGACCAGGCTGGCCTCTGACTCGAGATCCACTTGCCACTGCCTCCCGAATGCTGGGACTAAAGGCATGCACCACAACTGCCCTGCTCTTAAAGATATTCTTAATGAGTTTTTTTTAATCCCTTAATGTAAATTATATGGTTGACTTTAGACAAAAGGGGCAAATTAGGAAAGGAACATTGAATTGATTACATAGTTTTTTATGTATATACCTTGAATTAATTTTCTTACCATGTAAATGTCTTTTAATTTTTTAATACAGGAAATTTCACATAAACACATGAGAGGACTCATATGAACTCATCACCAGTGTCTCCCGTATATAATCTTCTATGACTGTTCTTCATAATATCTAAACTAGGACTGAAACATAGGTACATACATAGGTACAAATCCACATGTGTCCTTGTGTCCTTTTAAACATTTGTTTCCCTGGCCAGATATTTGACTTAATTAACTGATGAATTTTCCAAAAAATATTGAGGGATTGGTAAACAAGATTTTCAAAGAAAATGCTAACAGTGAATATCAATTTTTAAAATCAACTTTCAGTGGTTCTTGTGAGAAGTTTTTACACCTTTGTTAACGCTGGTTACTTAAGAAAATAATAACACCTAAATCTTTTAATAGCCTTTGTGTCTGCTTGCTCAAGATAAATAATAGCTATAAAACTCACTTAGTGTGGTCCAGACATGGGAGCACATGCTTGTAATCCCAGTATTTTATAAGACTGAGGGAAAAGGATCATACGTTTGAAGTCCGTTTGGAATGCATAGTGAGACCATATCAAACCCCCTGGTCCATTATTTCAGGTTACAGCTGGTGAAAAACTCCATTAAGCATTTTTGTGGGCGTTTTTAAATTAAATTAAGCATATTTTTTGTTTTGTATTACTAGAATTTATGGTCAGTTAGCAGAACAAAATACATAAAATTTTGTTGCTTAGCTTAATTTGCCTGTGTGTGTGTGTATGTGTCTGTCTCTCTGTCTTGTTTTCCTAGGGATAGAACCAAGGACTTCACATAGGCTAGCAAGCACTGTAGTCACTTAACCATAATATTTTCTTCTTAACCCAGGAGATTTAAATTTACATTTGCATAGAGATTAGTTCTATATGAATTTTATTTCCTTGGACTCCTTCCAAGGAAGAATTAATTGCTCTTAACTGTTAAACTATAAGTATTTTTGGCCCTTGTGAGCTGGAGAAATAGTCTTCCCCAGGGAAGGTCACACCAGTTAATTACCCATCACCAAATATCCTTGAAAACATGCATCCAAGTAAAACTATATGGACTAGGCAGGTTGTACTTAGGAGTGAGTATGCATGCATGTATATGACAATTTTTTAAAAGGCCATGATTAAGCTGGGTTTGGTGGTTCATGCCTTTCATCCCAGCATTCAGGAGGCAGTGGCAGCTGGAGAACAGCCAGGGCTACATAGAGAAACCCTTTCTTGAAAAGCAATAGCAACAACAAAAATAAGAGTCCATGAGTTGGAAAGAGAGCAAGGAGTGAGAGGGATAAGGGAGGTTTTGGAGGGAGGAAATGGTATAATTATAATTTTAAGAAATATTTTTTTAATTGGTAGGGTTTTTTTAAAGTATATTTAACCTCCAGTTTGCAGAACTCTATGTAAGTTAGATTTACCCTTCTGTAATCAGCAACTTGCAATTGTATTTTCTCTCTTAAAAAATAACTTCCATTTCTTAGAAGACAGGCAAAATGCTACCTGGGTTTGGATGAATGTTTTAGTACTAATGCTATTATTATATCTCCTATTGAGAAATGGTAGGAATGAAGTTGGTAAATGATGTGCAGTAAGCGGCGTATGATTTATAAGTGGTCTAGGACTGAGCTCCTAACAGGTAGCTTCCTCCTATCATGATTGATGCAGTCACTTTTAGCTGGTTTGCACAAGGGAACTTGGGCATAAAGAATCAGATTTGCTGACTCAAAGTAATTAGCTCTTATTACAGAGGATTTAATTTTGTAATTTAAGGAATTCCTTTACTGTCTTTAGTCACTGTGAATGTGACTCCACAGAAAATTAGAAGGATCCTTGAGTAAAATCAAGGTAACTTTTCTATAGTTTTCTATTTATAGATAGATAGAAATTTAACATTAACTCTTGCCAGACAAGAACATTTTAGTTCTTAGCAAATAGGTAGGCTCTGCTGGTTGTCCAAAGATCACTCACTGAGCAAGTACCTTTTCTAAGAAGTTGCCTCCCTTATTCTCAGAGCAGAACTGCTTCTGGGAATGTGCTAGATAAGATAAATAACTTGTTACAAACACTGTTTAATCTTTGGATCCATTCTCAGTTTCACAGATAACGTTTGGTGCTTATTTAAACATAGACAGCTCAGGGTTTCTTTAGGTCACTATAGATAGACGTTTTCTTTCACAGTCGTTCTCATAGGAAGAAAAGTCTTGTATTTTAACCTTAGGTCTAGGTTTGAATTCTACCTGTAAGTTAGTTGGCCTCAGCTTTCTCATTTGTAGAATGGAGGTGTTGCCTGAGCTTATGGATAATTGTTGGCCTGCCATAAAATGAACTGTCATAAGCTCTTCTTCCTCTGCTTTATTGTTTTGTTCATTAGCATAATCATAGAGAAAAGACAGGACACTGAATAGTGAAACTATGTCCACTTGGAGAAGTATGGCTGCACTGTTCTTTTATTGTTTCTGTTCTTATTTTAGGCAGGTACCTATTCCATCCATGCCAGTATGCTTTACTATAAAGCAAAGGTTACTTTCTTGTTGTTTAAAAAGTGAAATCAAGTTAGATGACCTTGTCTTCACTGATTTCACTTATAAAGTCCAAGTTCTTTCTGCCCTCTTCTCAGTGAACCTGCACATACTTGATCATGATCTTTTGCTAAAGAATAAGGACACCTGGGAAGAAAAGCAGCTGAAAGGAGCCAGCTGAGATGAATTAGATCAGCATGAAAAGCCACACTGTATATTGTAGCATGGTTACTTTTGGTGACTTCTGCTTTTTCTGTGACTAGAACTGTAATTAGCTTTCTTTGACCACTGAATTCAGGGCTAAGCATGTAACTCAGTAGTTCTTAACTGTCAACAGTCCTATATTTTTGTTCATTTTTGCCTCTATGCCTAGAACTTTTAACTTGTTAATAAATGCTAATCAAGATTTTTCCCCTAAAAGACTGCCTATAATTGAAAATTATCCTTTGTCTTTATTTTATGCTTAGAGTTTATATACTAGAGCTCAAGCAAGAAGAATCTGAGCTCTTCATTTCTTCTATATTTCTGGTAGTAATTATAATACTTGGTTTAAATGGACTTACTTCAGTTTGAGAGAGAGAGGGAGGGAGGGAGAGAGAGTATATGTGCGGGCACCATCCCCCTAATCTAAAATACATGGTTTATTCTTACACTGCATTTAGTCCAACACTGTATTTGGGGGTACCTAATTGTATAATGGGTAGATAAACCATTTGAATAAATTGTAAAAAAGAACGACAGAAAATATCTTTTGAGGACCTTCAAATTTGAAACTGATCAAAATAGGATATGGTGGATGTAGTAACAAAAAGGAAATCAAGGTGTACAGCAGAATTAGATGAAGAAAAATTGAAGGGAGAAACATTGTGCTTCATTCATCAGTATTTTTTTAAAGGAAGCAGAGTCTCTGGGATGATCAGCACAGAAATCATTACATTCTTTGAAACCACACTTAAGACAACAGTATTAGTATCTCCATTATAAACCTGCTCATTAAGGGATGGTTCCCAAAACCTAAGTTTCTATAAGAATCACCTGGAGGGGTTCTTAAAATATATTAACTGTCCTCATTCCAGGAGCATCTGATTCAGTAGTTCTAGGGCAGATCCATATATATCCATTTCTAGCAAGTTCCCAGGTAGTGTTGATGCAACATGTTAAAAGGAACTTTACTTTGAAAACTAGTTTATCTGAATTCAAAGAATTTTAATGGCTTACTAATACAAGCCATTAGTGTTGAAAATCAAATTACTGTCATCTCTAATTATTGTCAGAATGCATTTGAGCACATACTGTCAAGGCACTGTTCTCTGAAGATAATGAAACTTTCCTCAAGAAGTTCAATCTAATAGAATCAACCTTAGTTCTATTAGGATAGTAAAAATAACCACTACCCTGCATTGATCATTCATTGTGCCAGGAGCCATGCCAGATAGTTTTAAAATTCATTTAATCCTTAGAGGATTGGGACATAAAATGCTTATTTGAGATTGGAAAAAATAATAATAAGGGCTATAAACTAGTTTCCCAGAATTCATAGTGCATATATCAAGGAACAAGAATTTGCTATAGTGCTGTGGTACCTTTCTACACTATTTAAATTAAAATAAAAATGTGCATATTGCTGGTCCAAAGGAGGGATAGAATAATTGACTGTATGCTAGGACAACAAACGGTATCACAAAAGAGATGGCCCCGAGTGACTCCTAAAGAGGGAGCATGGAGCAGAAACTGTCTCAGACTACATTGCCTGCTTTTGGATCCGTTTCCATCTCCACTAAGTTGGGGTCCCTTGTCTAGCCTCAATAGCAGAAAATGTGCCTAGTCTTGCTGCAGCTTGATATGCCAAGGCTGGTTGATACCCATGGGAGGCCTCCCCTCTTCTAGGGAGAAGGGGAGGTGGGGGGAATAGGGGTGGGAGATGAAAGGGAGGGACTGGGTGGAGAGGAGGGAGGGAAAACTGATCATGTTGTGAAGTAATTTTTTTTTTTAGAAAAAGGAGAGAGAGAGATAGATGGATGGCTCTGACCACCTTAACAAACAAGTAAAAGCCACATAAATTGGAACTACAGATATCTTCATTGAAGGAGCAGTTTCTGCAAAGTCAAGGAAACCTGAGAAAATATATGTAACAGATTACAAATATTACATAAGACCAAAATACATAAAAAGGACAAGAGACCATCTACAGCAAAGGTCAAAGTCATGAAGAATTTCATATACTAAGTCATTTTAAAGTAGGATTAATTGCTGTGTGTGATTGTGATACCTTTGATAACAACACTGGGGAGCCAGAAACAGATGAATCTCTTGATTTTGAGGTTAGCCTGATCCACATAGTTTCAGGCCAGCCAGTGGGTCTCAAAACAGGCAGCAGAATAAGCATTTTCTGGGAACTTACTAGAAGTGCAGTTTAGAGGCTAGCAATCTGTTTTTACTAGACCTGTAGATGACTGGTGCATACTAGTTTGAGAATAGAATAATTGGCAATGAATTGTTGAATGATATTAAAATCGTAGTAATGTATATGATTGATTTAATTTTTTTGAGTACAGTGCTGAACAGAATTGAAATGTTGACACCTAATGGAATATTTTTCTTCAACATAATCTCTGTATAGCTTATAAATCCATTTCTTCCTTGCTGTAAAGGCGTCAGAATCAGGACAAGAGTTTGTTAGGTCAGCATTCAAAGTGTAGCGAGCATCTCATTATTCCTTAACTGTAGAAGTGACTTAGTGTTACGTACAGGCGATTCTACTAGCCTCCTTTCAGGGATCTAGCAAAGGTTTACATCATCACCAGCTACCATCACCAGGTGTTCCAGGTGCACCAGGTGTGTGCTGCATATAAAAGGACCACCAGTCACTCCATCCCTCTCTCTGTTCCGGCATTCTCTTCTCTTTCCCTTTTCTGTCCTCCAGGGGCCCCTCTCATTCTCTGACCCCTCTCTGCCGACCTGTCTCCATGTCCGTTCTACCCCTTCCCAAGCCCTCACGCCTCTCCCCTTCTCTAATCAACCTCCTTCATACCTGTCGTATATCATAGTTACTCAGGGGCACCCCTTGACATGGGCCTCTCCAAGGTACCCCCTTACCACATTATATTTCGTAACACTTGGAACTTACTGACTCGTTTAATTAACAAGAAAAGGAAGTCCTTTTGTAATTTTTTAAAACTTATTTATTACTTCAGGTTACATCTCCATCACAGCCTTTTGTAATTTTTAAACCTTTAATGCATAAAACTGGTATTGTAGTTAACATTTTAAAATACTTTATTTAAGCCACATGTGTTAAAGGAATAGGATGTGTTCACACTATGAAATGACTTAAAGGAACAGTCTTTCTTAGTAGAAGTAGTAATACAGAACTATTATAAGATGTATAATTAATAGTACAAAAAAAATACAGTAATAATACAAAAAGCAAGTGCTAGTTTAAATGCCTGTAATCGTCTTTATTTGTGGTAATGTTTTTATTATTTTTTTACACTAAAGCCATATAGATTATATATAGTCAGTAATTTAGTTACATGTAATCTTATTTTACTTTACACTTCTCTCTCCAGGAACTGAAAGCCCAGTTTATAGACAGTGTTGGTTAGTGAAAATCCTTTCAAAATCTTAAGTATACAGAGCCCTTTCATCTTAGCAGCAGCAAAAAGTTAATTAGTACACTGTGATCAATATCATTAGTACTCATATAGACAGCACTTTCTGTGTGTTGGCTGCAAGTACCAAGGGTTAGAAGAGGCAAGTGACCCCATCAATTTTACAGATGAGGAAACAGGTCCAGGGACATTAAATAAAAGAGTGAGTGGGTAGCAAAACCTGCCATGATAGCCAAGCCTACTTGGATTGTAATTTAAAAGGTACAACCACATGAAAAAGAATTTTTCTGAGCCTCAACCCGGCATAATAATAGCCCATACCATGCAAAGTAAAGTAGTCTTTAGATATTATAAATGCTAACTATTTCTCAAGGGCAGTATACTTTGCAAGTAGTACTTAGTAATGTTTTATTCAAAGATTATTTCTAAAGGCCCTCTTGTGTTGATTCAGTGAAGTATCAGATTTTCTTTTACAAGATTAGTGTAAAACAAGTTTTAAACTAGTTCTGTCTTTCAAAAATCTATAAAAATACCAACAAGAGTGTATAGATTCTTGATGTGTTCACTACTTAAAGGATGGGAGAATATAAAACCTTTATTTAATCTTTTGTGTCATTATATAAATGTTCAGGTAGTATTTGAACTTGGGATGTGTACTTAGTAGCCAGACAGCTTTGAATTATTTTCAAGAAAAACACATGCTTTTCTTAGGTGATTCTGCCAGCAAGTACATAGGTCTACCAGAATATTGAGTTACATTTTAACCATATTTTCCAAAATCATCTTGGATTCTTTTTAGAAACCCTTCTTACACACTTAGAAAACAGATGTTAAAATATAAAACTGATCGAAAAAAATCATCTGAATTTTAATGTATAAAGACCACCAAAGAGAAAACTCCTAATTAAAATTAGGAGTAAGTTTTAAAGTAGCAAGTGTATGTCATAGACAAATTGTTAATATTGGGACTATAAAGAATTTTTGGGAGTCAGCCATATACGAAGATTCTCATGTTAAAAAGTTAAACCTGAGTATTGACTTGCAAAAATATACTTAATAAGTTATATTCAAATTTGTCATATTTGGTAGTGTGTAAAATATAAATGGCTTTTTACATTATTATAAGAATTGGAAGGATGGTTGAAGTTTTGAGGATAATTTAATGAAATATTCTAATTTTTTCCAGTGCATCTGGGGGCGGTGTTGTAGCCATTGACAACAAAATAGAACAAGCAATGGTAAGTATGTTCACAGTTGTCCTTTCACTTCACTGGTGCTCAGACTGACTAGATGGCTCTTCTCAAGTCCAGATAACAGAAACCTAATCTCTTTAAGCCCAAAATTACCTGTTTTAGTATCAAAATTTAGATGATCTAGAACATTTAAAGTTTTTAATCCACATGTACTGAGTAAATAGTCCTTCCATCTGATCCTGTCATACTTGTGCAGCACCTAAGATCAGGATCAGAAGAGGAAAACTTGTAATTCAGTACAGTATGGTCGCATCTGCAAAGCATCAGACTTTTGTTCATTTAGAGTGGAGGCTGTGTGGCATTTCAGTCTTAAAATACCCCTGTGATTAGTTTAATATCAGACAACTTTTCATTGGAATATTGTCTTTATCCAACATCTTTAAATGCTCATTGTAAACTTTGGGAGGAAAGAGCACTTTCTATACTGGTTGGGAAGGAGGCTTTTTCACCACATTTCCCACAGCCCCTGTCAAGATTCAGCAGAAACATTAAAAGCAAGAGGAGAAAACAAAAATGTATAAGGCACCCAGATAGACTAGTACTAAGTAGCTCCTTGTTTCTTATAACTCTTTTTGACATTCCTAATTTTGTTCTTCACAGGATCTGGTGAAAAGCCATTTGATGTTTGCAGTGAGAGAAGAAGTGGAAGTTCTAAAGGAGCAAATAAAAGAATTAGTGGAAAGAAACTCTTTACTTGAACGAGAAAATGCACTGTTAAAATCTCTTTCAAACAATGATCAGTTGTCCCAACTCCCAGCCCAACAGGCCAATCCTGGTAGCACTTCTCAACAACAAGCAATGATAGCACAGCCTCCTCAGCCAACGCAACCTCCACAGCAGCCGAATGTCTCCTCAGCCTAAAGCTTTCTTAAGCCTCGTTAAGGAAAAAACTGAAAGCAATCTTTCCTTGTGTGCCACTGGTGTTCTTTCCACTTTATAGAAAGCAAGTAGCCATGCTTCGGCTGTGTGCTTGGCCTTTTCAGTATTAGACAATCGTTCTACAGAAGCTTTCCCTCTCTAAGATGCCATGCAGCACTGTTGATGTCCACTTCTATGTCATCAGTACAGGAGGAGAATGATAGGCGGGGTTTACTAAAGCAAGCAGAGTCTGCATTCTACATGTACGCAGGAGTGGGATCTTTAAAAGTTTTGGTGGCTCTCCCGTGTTTCTTACCACCCATGGATTTACCTTGAGCCTTCCTGTCACATTATAAATAACAGTTCATCTAAAGAGCCACTTTTCTTTCAATATCAGTAACATTTGCCTACGTAAGTTTTCATTTATTTTGTGTTTTATTTATTACAGGGCTGCTATTTTCATAATGTACATGAACAATGTCACAGAACTTTTAAAAATTTTTTGAATAATTAAAGTATCAGTAAAGGAATTGAAAGACAGGATTACATTTAATAAATAAAACGTTTAGGCAATAATTGAACAAAAGAATCCTGGCACATTTCTAACACTAATGGCAATTTACCGTTGGTATTTATTTTCAGTAGTAAAGATCCAGCTTGAATGTAAATTTTGTATAGTTGTAAGTATGAAAAACACAGTGCACCTGTACAGGTAGTCACCAGTTATTGTGATATAATAAATAATTGGGCTATTTTCATGAAGAAAACTTTGTTCATTTGTTTCTACTTTCTGATAGAAATTGCCACGATTCCTCTGCTTTTCAACATTTCGTATGACTTTTTTTTGGGGGGAGGGGGATAAAAAAGCTGTGAAATTGTTCAACCTACTTTGTAACCAAAGAAGCAAAGCTGTGTAATGGAGTTTTGTTTTGTTTTATAATGCACATTCTTTATGTATTTTTATTTAGCGTTTTCTTGGTCACAATTTTCTTTGCTGTCTAGCATGATCTGCATGGCCTGTAATCTTTGAACCACTTTCGTACCTCATGTTTTATCCAGCACTCTTATTGTACTGTGTACTAGTCTGTGAACAATGTCAAATAAAAAAGAACGAACAGGTTGTATGGTGGAGCTGAGCTAGTGTACAATGCACCAGTTGTACAAAAACAAAAATGAAGTGAGCCATCTTTTGTTCATTTAAAATGGTGTTTTGAATTTCATATGCAGAAAACGTTTTGTTACATTGCAGATTTTAATGTATTTAATAAATGCAACATGCAGATTAAGTGCAGTGTATACTGAGTATTTAAATTAAAATGTACATTTCATAAAAACAGTTTCAAGAGGAAGCATCATTTTGTGTATACTAACACGTTAAGTGTATGTCAGAAATTGATGTAAAAATATATATTTTAACACATTTTCTGAAATTAAACTACAGTTTTGTTCAAATATTTGGCTCTATATGTGTTCAGAATTTGACTAGATTTGTATTTTCACAGTTTAAAATATTTCTTAAATGAAAACCCATGATATGACAATAATAGCTCTTAAATTTTCAAAGTAAAATAATTTAAAGAACACAAAAACGGTGAGCAATATTTGTACTCAATATTCATATTATGTTAACAACATAAATAGGAAATCCTTGTCTACCAAAACTTTTACTTGAATTCAGAAAGGTGCCTGTAGAAATTAACATGTCCTGTATGGGTAGCCCACTAGCTAATAAGTCTTAATGAGACACAGTAGTTAGCTCTCCGTGTTAGAAGAGGTTAAACGTTATCTATTTGAAACATTCTAGCTTCAAATGAAAGGCATAAAATTGAAACATGAGATTACCAAATATTTTATATTCTAGTTGTGCTAGAAGAAATAATGTTCAGTAAGCAAAAATTTCGTGTTGACTAGTATTATTAGAAACACTTAAAAGAAGCTAGATATGTAGAGTTGAGTATGTAATAACCCTAAGGATTCAGAGTGAGATTCTAGTAGAGCCACTCTGGGCAAGATAGGGTGTGAAACTGCTGTTGGAATGTGAACCTGAAGATTCAGTGCCCTTCCAGTGCTAATAGTGTGGTAATTCACAAAAAGAAAAACTGACACTAGAAATGAGTTGCAGGAGGAGACATTTAAATGCCAGATAGGTCGTCTATTTAAATGCACAAGCTCTTCTGTTTGATGCCTGGCACTGAGAAGGAATGATTTTTGTGTGTGTGTGTGTGTGTTTGAAAATAAATGAGTTTTTATTCTAAGGATAGAAAAAGATATAAACAAGATATAGTAGTCACCAGGGAAATGATTGATATTTTAAGGTTAAAAATGGTGACAGCAATTGCTACTCCTATTTTTTAAAAAGGGGAAAAATCCTAGAAAGTGGTTAGCAAAAATAAAATAGGTTCCAAAAGGATTGACCTCTAGTAAACTAAGATACGCAAATTATTTTAATGAGTTATATCTTTTAAGTAGCAGGAGTTAATGTAGTAAGGTGGGCTTTTCTGTGTTCTCTAGAATGAAATTTGGCAGTGTATATTAAGAGCTTTAAATATTAATAAACTATCTCAGTGGAATGATGCTTAATTCAAGGTGCAGTGCTCAAGAAAATGAAAGTGTATGCCTGTCCTATATATCCACTCCTACCCGTAGGATTCAGAAGTTTTATTGATTGCTTGTCCTGTCTCCTACATAAAGTTATGTAATAAAGTTTACATCTGAATCTGTTTCCATTTCCATGAGGCACACTGAACTCCAGAGTCAGGAACAAAGGTGGGGTAGGTATTGTGCTTTTATTTGGAAGTATTTGAATTTGAATCATTTCTCCCTAATTGGTTTGTTTAGGATCTTCATTTAGATTAGATTGTTGCTGGGGTTAGAGTCTCCAAAATACCTAGAATATCAACTAGTTGAAATTCCAGTTTGAAGGGCAAGTTTTATGGGAATGTCATCTACCTTTTATTTTCTCAGTCTCAGCCAGGTGCTACTACATAAGCTTTCTGTTGGTTTAATTTTCTGATTATGGTAATGCATGTAAAATTGAAACCTAACTT
Source organism: Lophiomys imhausi (assembly GCA_907164525.1). Lineage (NCBI taxonomy): Eukaryota > Metazoa > Chordata > Mammalia > Rodentia > Muridae > Lophiomys > Lophiomys imhausi. The sequence continues at coordinate 2,644,276 of CAJQZJ010031840.1, forward strand.
TGCCCAAAGAAAATTATCTTTAGGTAGTCCTTATATAATCTTAAGATGCATCCAACAAAACAAAAAAGTATAGGGAGTTGGAGAAGTAATCATTCAGCCATTTTAAGTGTTAGAGGAAGCTCTTCAGCCCTGGTGACAGGTCCTTTATGATGGGTGTGCTTCAGTTTTCTTCACTGATTCTCTTGAAAGGTGAAACCTCAGTGCTCAGGATTCACAGTTAAATTGAGGATACACAACCCAATCAATACAGTGAGACAAGAAATACAGTCAAGGATGGATTTCTCAGGGGGTTCCTGAAAGGTGAAATCTAATTCTTAAAGGTCACAAGAGCCAAGAAGAAGGGTGTTCCAAACACAGGAAAAGCCTGCTCAAAGCTCTAAAAGCATAAACAGGGCTCAAAGAGCACAGAATTTTGTAGGAGAGAAAACAGAAATTACCCCATCAATGTTGGTAGTTTGGCATTATTAAACAAGAGTGACTCATTGGATGATGGCTAGTGGGAGGACCTCAGTTCAGTTCATTGGTAGAGTGGCCAATAGAAACTGGAGACATAATTTAAAATAATCCAGGAAAGTGGTGAGACATCCCATGGAACAAATTGTCTGAAGTTTGTTGAAGTTGGGAATTCCTTTATGTCTTTTTAATGAATATTTCACTCCCAGTATCAGCACTTCGTTCTCGTGTCTTTGAAGAAGAAACACCTCAGCTAACACTTGCAAGGTTAGTCAGTGTTAGGCCCAAGAGCCATCCATCTCTACAAAAATAACATCCTTGTTTCCTGTTGAAGGAGTTGAAAGAATCTGACAGAAGAGTGGTGCAAACAGGAATTTGATCACTCTATGCCTCTGTAGACTCAAGCCAATGGTAAATAATTGAATCTTCCTCTGGTGACTGTGATCACCATAATTCCACAGCCATTGCAGTCCCTTGCTCCCTGAAGGGATAGTATGTATTCTCACTCGGATGCAAGTACTATCTAAGAATTGGTTTTCCATTAGCTTTGCCTTTCATTCTCTTATCACAGGCCCAGCAGCGTTCTCTTCCATACTCTTTTAATGCAACAACAGACCTCTCCTGCCCTTGCTTTAAGCCCTCTAATAATTAATGTTTCTACTTTATAATGCTAACCACTTCTGGTGTTTATTTGCACCATTTAGCCCACCATTTGACTTTCCAGGGTACATCCCTGTCTCATATTTCCATAACAGGTCACAAATTTCTCCATCTAAATCTCTCTCAATGCACATCTTCCCTATGGAGGTGAAGGGTTATTATACAAGTGTCGCCTTAGTGGGCTATCATTGGTCTGCTGAAGAATTGCTGAGTGAGAACTATAGAAAGCAAGTTAAAGTTCACAGACCTGCACTTTTTCTTTTCTCTATGTTTTAATGGAATTGCCCCCCCCCCCAAAAAAAATCAGCAGTCTTTCAGTGATTGGTGATGGCAAGATAAGCTGTTACTTTGTGCTGGCACAGTCCACTTGGACACTAAATTTGTTCAACATGATTGGATAGTGAGTTAGCCTTATTTTTTCCTTTTCTTGCAGGGAAACTGATAAATTGGGAAGTTTGGAGTGTTTTCTTGGCTGCCTTTCATGGATCCAGAGTCCCTATGTTTACTGACTAGGACCTGCCCATAGAAGCCATAGTGTTCTCAAGAAAAGAAGGAAGGAAAGGAGATCTGCTAACTTTAGAAAAATGATTGAAGTTTAAGACAAGCCAAATGACACACTTCAGCTTTTTCATAATGAAAGTATAAGTCGCTTGTAGTTCCAACTAAATGGATACATTCATTATTTCCATAAAACAACCATAACGTGCTCTTACCCACTACAATCCAAAATGTCTTCCAGATCAGTTTCTACTGTCATTTCACAAGCAATCAGAACATCTGTAGCTATATAAGCCTGAAAAAGACTGCTAACAAGGGAGCATCTCCTACAAATGGCTATGTGATACTAGGCCAGTGTCTACTTCCAGCTGTGAAAAATAAAATATGTAAATCTCTTAGTAAGACCGTAGTGTTTCATAGACAAAGGTACATGCTGACATTTTGGGAAATAATTTGGGCTTTGTATTTTTATTTCTTAGAAACATTGAAAAGCAATTCAATTCTTCTCAACTTAGGTGCTTAACCCTATACTAATTATGTGACAACAGAAAACTGTTTAGGATATGATCTGTGGTCCCCCAGGAGCTCATCATCCAATGTGAAAGTAGAGGCTGAAGTACCATGTTGCTTGTCCAGAATAAATACAGTTTATGGAACTTGTGTTGTTAGTTGGAAAGGTCTATAAATCAGTAGTAATATGCTGTGTCATGTAAAGCCTTTGCTGTTGCCAGGATATAACTAAATCACCAAAACATTTAGCATTAAATAATCCTTCTGGAAAGAGGAGCCAGGCAAAAGAAGACTTTCACACCTATACTGAGCCTGGGAGGTGCCCCCTAAAAAAGATCTAATCTAAGAAAGAAGTTTACACATTTTTAATACTCTCAGTTTGTAGGTAATTAATCTACTTTAACCTAACTTGACTAGAATTTACATGTCATGAATTATATTGTCTCTTGTCTCATAAGCAACACGCATTTTGGCTGTCATATTCAGCTATCATTCAATGAATGAAGTTAATAACTCAGGTACCTGATGCCAAAAATAAATATCTAGTGGGACTGAGGATTCTGAGATAAATCCAAGGCTGTAGGTTAGCTAAGTGGTAAGCCTTACATTTCAGGTAAGCGGGGAAAGAACGACTAAGTCAACAGGCAGTATTGAGACACTAACATGAGAAAAAAAAAAAAGGTAAGCTTAGCTTTCTCACAAAAATTAAAAATTCCAGCTACACTAGAAGTGAGTCTTCTACTTTGTGAAATTCAAAGCCTTGATAATGCATGAAAGTTTTACAAATAAGTTATGAAGAGATGCTCAGCCTCAGCATAGCGAAGTGCACGTGAAACACACATTATCTCAGATCCAATTGGTGAGCATTAGACACATAAGGATTAAAACTGACATGTGGAAAAGCAAGAATCTGACATACAAGTTTCCACAGCCACTTTTAAAGGCAACTGGGTAATAATGTCCAGTGAAACTGTAACTTCAGATGTCCTGTGACCTAATGGTTCTGAGTTTTAATATCTACCCTAAAGAAACACATGTTCACAAGGCAACTTGTAAGAGTGTTAAGTTGGACAAATCAAAATACACCAAGATAATGGAGTATACTAGATGCTATAAAATATTAGGTATCAGTGGAAACGAATGAAGAATGTATGCTGACAGTAGATAACTAGGATGCTGTGTTAAATTTGTTAAAAGTTGGGGGGGAAATACATGTAATACACATGATGCTGTTGAGTTTTTTTTTAATGCCATACACAATACTGTATAGTGTATTGCAAATACCTATCTGTGTACAATATAAATAGAGAACATTTGGAAGGATACTAACCAAGCTGTTTACAGTAGTTTGGTGGTGTGCATTAGCTTAAATTGTAATATTTGATGTTTTCGAATTTGCATTCATGTACTGTTTATGTAATGACATGAATAAATTAGAAATAAAATGAAGTAGAAAGTGTTTTCTTCTTGTCTACTGCTATTATCTCCCCCAGTGTCCTGGGTCTCATCTTGAGCACCCGCACTTGACTGCTGTCCCAGCAATGTTTTTTCCATCCTCTCCCCCCCCCCTCTCCCCCCCCCCCCCTACTCCTTGTATAGCCACTCCTCTGGATTATTCGTGTAAGTATATAATAAACGATAAATAACACTCCTCCCTTACAAAATCTGTTGTGTTTCTCCCCCCGCCCCCCAGCTTCCTCCTTTGCATCCCCTTTTCTTCTGGGCTATCACGGCAGTGCCAAGTAGCCTTGGTCCTCAGTGACACTGGAGCTGGTCTTCTTGTCAAGGCCACCAATACTTCTTTGATGCTGAGTCAACTACAGCATCAGGAGTGGCCTTTTTAAAGCATATAACTGATTTTAAAAAAATTAACCCAATCTGTCTTTTAACAAGAAAATTTAACCCATTTCCATGTATCATTATTGCTGGCATGTCTGGAGTATTTCTGCTATCTAATTTTGTGTTTTCTCTTTAAAATACTTTCTGGAACCTTCCTCATTCCCCCCTCTTGGCTTATTCAACTGATAGTTTTTGTTCATTTCTTACCCCTTTTGTTGGAAAATTATACATCCCATGTCCACTCACCCTCGTGGTCATTTTACCATTTTCTTTATCACTAAGTTATAGGGATCCCCAATAATACACCAAAGAAGTAGTCTAGTAAATGCCCATGTACCCGCCACCCAGTTTAAATTATATCTGCTCTTGGCTAACCCTGTAATGGTAATCTATCTACTTCTATGATCCTCTACATTATTTTAAAGAGAGCCTACAGTGTCCTAGACTTCACATTTACTTCAGACAAAGATACCTTTTTGTTTTGGTTTGGTTTTTTTGTTTGTTTGTTTTTGTTTTTTTGAGACAGGGTTTCTCTGTGTAGCCCTGACTATCCTGGAACTCACTCTGTAGACCAGGCAGGCCATGAACTCATAAAGATCTGCCTGCCTCTGCCTCCTGAGTGCTGGAATTAAAGGCATGCACCACCACACCCAGCCATTACAAACTGCCATGTGTGTGCTTAGATTTGAACCCTGGATCCTTTGGAAGAGCAACCAGTGTTCTTAACCACTGAGCCATCTCTTCAGCCCCATTTTTTTTAACATGTCAGCTAGTTTTATTTGGGTCAATATAATACGTTCAGTTTTACATCAGCTGCTTTTCAATGACTCCCAGTTTGATTCCAAGAAATCTGACTGCCCCATGTGCTTTCTAGTAAAACCGGCTAAGCACTGATATGTTAACTGAGTTTACCAATTACCTCTAGTCTATTATAGTAAAGGAGAAAACACACAATAGGTATTAAAGGGGAGCATTAGATCTGTAGAGTTGAGACTCACTGATCTAGACTAAAAGCATTTTTGAGCCAGCCTAGTGGTATATAACTATAAGTCCTCACACTCTGGATAGGAAGTTTATGAATTTGAGGCCAGCCTTTACTTCACTATTTAACATAGGAAGCGAGCAAACAAAACAAAATCAACCAAAATGGACTTTTTTGCTTTTGTTTGTTTCTTGAGACAAGATCTTATATATCTCCTTGATACTGGCACTGAACTTGAGATATAGACATTTAATCCAGGGTTACCCTAAAGTTTATTGTCATTTTACCTCCACCTGCTGACTGCCACTGTGACCTGTTTTAGATGATTCTAGGAAAGGAACTCAAGGGCTTCAGCAATGGTGGGCAAGCACTTTTCCAACTGGTCTATATCCCAGGAACACCTCCTTTTATACAGAACCATAAAAAATTTCATAAGCAGCCCATGATTGATCTGAATGTGGGCTCAATGAGGAAAGCTAACTAGATGATGAGGTCAGTGTTACCCTTCCTGATTGACTATATTGAAACCCCTGTATAGAATGGCTCCTGTCCTCCTGTCAGCCTGGGACAAACTCCTGGGCATGGTCAACAGTATTTTTAATAGGAATTTTTATTTTATTTTTAAGTACATGGATGTCTTAACTGCATGTATGTCTGTGTGAAGGTGTCGGATCCCCTAGAATAGGAATTAAAGGCAATTGCAAGCTGCCATGTGGGTGCTACTTCTCGAAAAGTGGCCAGTGCTCTTAGCCGCTGAGCCATCTCTCCAGTCCCCAGACAAAGATTCCTTTTGTAACCATACCATTGTGCCATCTCAAAATGAGTAATGTGTTTGTCTCAAAGGAAATGTAGTCAATGTCCACTGACAGTCACATTTCTCTCCTGTCACTTTTTTTTATAGTTTATTTGTTTGAATCTGGATCAAAGGAAAAACTGATTGCACATTTTTAAAGGGTTGTCATGCCTCTAAATCTCTTCTACAAAATCTACAAGGTCCATGTTTCCCTCTTTTCCTCCTTGAAATACTCTAGTAATCTGTTATTTTCCTGTGGCTATTCCTGGAGCTTGAGTTTCCCTGGTTGCATTTTGTTGGGTTCTCTGTCCCCTGTATTTCTAAATCAGATCTTGAAGCTTAAATAGATTCAAATTTATATTTTGTCAGAACTGATTCAAACATAATGCTTGCTGTATGCTTATGTCTTGTTGCCTCTACTCTGTGATATTGGCGTCACCGATAGTTATACTTTCTCTCATATTAGTGGAACAGTCCTCTAAAGAGAGACTTGTCCTCCTCAACTGGCCAGTCAACCTTTTATATAGTCATCTAAGAAAGGCAGGAGCTTTATTCCTTCCTTTGACTTCCAATTTCAAAATAATATATTGAGTTCTACAAATGAATAAAAATAAATATGCAAAGAACTAATATTTTTGTCTATGGAAAAATGAAGTGAGCTCATTTGGGATACCAAACCTCAGATGCTTTGTAGGGAGAAGCCAAGAACTAACTAAAGAAAAGAAAAAAAATGGTAATATAAAACAACTGCTCCATACTGCTGAGTCGGGGAATGACTTCTGGGTCAAGAGTATTATTAAACAGGAGGATTGCCATGAGTTAAAGGGCAGCCCAGATTACAAATGTTGGCTCTATCTCAACAAGAAAAAAATTTTATCATATTGAGAGATAGGGATGTGTGGGGTTTGAATGAGATTTCCCCCATGACCTCTGGCACTTGAATATTTGGTCCCTAGTTGGGGAGGGTTAGGAAATATGGCCTTACTGGAGGAAGCATATCACTAAGGGTGGGCTTTGAGGTTTCAAACCCATAGGCCATTCCCAGTTGGGAATGGGCTCTCTTAGCTTGCTGCTTGTGGTTCTGAGATATGAGCTCTCAGCTATTCTTGCCATTATGCCTGCCTGCTGCCACATTTCCCTGCTGTCATGGCGATGGGCTCTTATCCCTCTGGAACCCTAATCCCAAATTAACCAGTTTTTCCTTCTGTGAGCTGCCTTGCTCTGAGTGTTTTGTCCCAGCAATAGAGAAGTAATTAAGACAGAATGGGAAGCCCGCATCCAGGCACAGCTGGCACTACTTAGACAGAAGCAGCAGCAGCTGGAAACAAAGCAGTGGAAACTGTCCAAGGAGCCAGAGTGTCACTCTACAGACAAGCAGTCCACTTACACATGCTCAACTTCTACCATGTGGTTACTGAGCATACTTCCTTATAAGTTCATGAGCCAGAAAGCTTACTAAGAAAGACAGCATTGAGTGAATGACCTTCAGCGTATGCAAACTATTTCTAATCAGGGTAATTCTTGCTCAGCAACATTTGTACCCATGGGTTCTGTTGTGTTAGTTAAACATGCCTCCACAAAGACCAATTTATCATCCCTTTGGACTTTCTCCAAACACAAGGAAAGGACTCAGTGTTGGGGCATCAGTTTAATAATCTAGACTGTACAAGAACCCAGGTCTGCATGGTCCTCCCCTCATCCATCTTTCTTAGTTGTCATTGGCTTCCTTTTTCTCAACTTTTCTATCCTGCCCTAATAGCCAACTGTTGCTGTAACAATCACAGATGATAAAATATGAAAAGGAGTCCCTTTTTAGAATGAAACTGGGCCCCTTAAAGACTGTCATGTCCTCTAGCAAGAGTGAACAAGCAGAGTTCCGAGCCTGGGAGTCTTGACTTTTTCACTATTGACTTAATTCTGGAACCTACCCCAATTCAGCATTCAAGAATGGCTGTGATGCCGGCTGACTCACCTGGAAGTGAGGCTTCCTGGAAGCATTCTCTTCTCAGATTATCACACCCTCAAACATGCTTCTACCTGTGGATCTTGACTACCAGTCCATGGTGAGGAGGGACGGGCACAGGAGACATGGTGTCATGTCTGAGACCTACAGATATTTCGAATGAACGGCTTAGGTGTTGGGTAGGAGAACATCAGTACTTAAAGCCAGAAACCGAGCAGTATGAAGTTAAATGAAAAGGTCCCTTTGTCCTTTGATAGCCCTCTGTAGCCCATTGGTCTCAGAGCTGCATTCTCTGAGAGCAGGGATCCTACTTTCATATTTACAGGTATTTATTCTGACACTGATTACTCATATTAATGAAGGAGTGAATAAAGATTCACATGAACCTTATACTTTTTTAATTCTTCAATGTTCTGATCACTAAATATAGAGGTAATAACTAACTCATCAGCTTGTAGTAGGGCATGGCCCCTCTTGTCTACTCTTGCTTTTTATTTTACCACTTTCTGGGTACTTGGTTAAAGCCATTCATCATTTTTTGACCAGCAGCTCTAGAGAAAGACTGGGAAATTTACAACCCTTTTGGCAGTCTTTCCTCCTTACCCTTTTAGAACCCATGGCTTGTGACAGCTAGTATTTGCACATTTGACATGTGTGGAGACATGTTTAGGGATCTAGGGAGCTTGTCATCTGCCCAAGATCTCAGATTTGCTCAGTGGTACATATAGCTAAAGAACCTGGTATGCCATGTTTCTCCCCACTGTGGCTTAAATAGGTTCAGGATCAAAGGGGGAAAAGCCTATTTTCTGGAACAAACATGCTGAAGATGTGCATGACTTCTTCCTGGTCATGATATCTATAAATCTTGGGGTCTGTATTTAACACCTGGCCATTCAGGATGAGCAGAATACAGATAACACCTAGCACACCCTCCACCCAAGCAGACTTCTGTGAGATGAGGGTTTGATTGCTTAGTTGTCAGGAATGTGGACTTTCAAGGAAAGTGTGGTAACTCACATCTACAATCTCAGCACTTAGGATGCTGAGAAAGGATTGCAAGTTGAGGCCAAGCTGCCCTAACTAGTGAGTCTAGGCCAGCCTGGGCTGTACTATGATATCCTAGCACATACTCTTTTTTTTTTCTGTGACAGTTTGTTTACTTGTAAAGACTTTTCAGTACACTAAATAACACAGCACAGGCTCTTGAGCCCCACCAGACAGTGATTTTGGTTAGGATAAATGAAGTCATCCACACAGTTCTTGTGAACTGGCTATTGCAAGACTGATAGCTATCATATAAGTTACAAATAACAAATTAGTCCTTTTTCATAGACAAAGCACCTGATCTTTAAGAAAAGCATGAAGAGAAATTTTTACTTAATCTTTCTTCCTTCAAGGAATTGTGTGGGGTTTTATACCCATCTAAGAAAGAAAATTGGTTCATGTTGCTGAGCTAAAAGACAGCAAAATAGACAAGATATACTCACTAAATTGTTAAGAAATCTTAGAAAGTGCATTTCATGCAAAGAGATGAAATCTTTGGATAAGACCAAGTCTGTGCAAAAAGAAAAATGTAGGGGTTAGATAAATTAGATTTAGAAAATATATAGGAGTTTCTGATACTGTCTCTTAATTCGGGGCCTGAAGAGCATTATCAGCATGAAGTCAGCAAAAACAGGAAAGACTTAATAGACTGAAAAACAAGGTTGAAGTCAGGAAAACAGGAAAGACTCAATAGACTTGAAGAAACAAAGTATCTGGCCTGACATTGTTTTCAGCTGCTAAGTGGGCGGAGCCCAAATTAAGCTGAAACAGAGTTCCTCCTATTTAAAGACAGTGCATGGAGCCCAGAAAGAGAAGAGGCCCCTGATGCTAGAGAGCTCCAAGAGTCCTGCTGAAAAAACGGCTGGCCATTGATGGCCAGCTCTCTCCCTGAAGCACAAAGAAGCTGGTGAGCAAAGAAAGCCTGAGCAAGACACCAAAAGGCTAAGGACTGGACCCTGTGGCTCAGCTTTTGCCTGGAGGGGTTTGATCTGTCTGATCAGTGGCCTAGGGGAAACTGTGCCTGGCTTTAAGGACTGAGGCAGAGCAGCTGAGTTTCTGATTCAAAAGAAGTAAGTTGGCCTGCGGACAGCTGGGGTCTCCCACAGAGAAGAAAGCATGAAGCCTTATTTAAGGTGAGACTGCAATAACCAACTTACCCTGACGAACCTGCATCTGAGAGATCCAGAAAAAGGACTGCTAAGTGCGTTAAAGAATCTACGACAAAGACTGTGTTCCTGACGACTGAGGACCTGCCCCAGAGACTGTATCATTCTAAAAGGTTATGAAAGTAGTTGTTATAATTATCAATAAGTTTAGTGGATAGGTTAAAGGGTTTGTAGGAATTTATAGGATTAATAGATAAGAAATTGTTGGTGTTTGTTATAAGTGAATTTAGTAATAAATAAATAAGTGTTAAATAATAATTTAAAAGTTCGGTTACAGAAAAAAGTAGATTTGCTACCCAGCAAAGGTGAAGGGACCCTCTGTAATATATAGAAATAATCTCATGTCCTTCACAAGGACACATTTGCCAGACCTGGTGGCATTAAGTATGTAATCCACCTATTGTAGAGGCTCGGATATGAGGGTCATGACTTTCAAGGCCTGCTTGGGCTACAGAGAGAGTTCAAAGCCAGTCTGAAAATCTTAGCCAGACCCTATGTCAAGATAAATAAAATAAAATATTAAAAATAGTGTTTAGGATGAACTTCAGTAGCACAGCCTAACATGAGTGAGCAAGCTTCTGGGTTTTATCCTTCTCTCTCTCTCTCTCTCTCTCTCTCTCTCTCTCTCTCTCTCACACACACACACACACACACACACACACACACACACACACACACAC
>CAJQZJ010031840.1:2654873-2728375 GCA_907164525.1 Lophiomys imhausi
CACACACACACACACACACACACACACACACACACACACACACACACTCTGCTTAAGCTCCATGGTGACTCTGTAGAACTGATCCACCAAACATCCCTCTTCTATTTGTTCTGTGGACCTCTGCCAGATGTCACACACAAAATGTAAGAAGTCATCCAGCACTTCTTCCCTATTCTGCAGAAGTGTGTCTGCAGAGTAACTAGTCTCCTTTTCCACTGCAGAGCTACTGCCAGGGAGTCTTGGGGCCACAGTTTCCCTCCTTGCCTCTTCCTCCCTCTGCAGCTGGCTCTGTTCTATCTCAGCCCCAGACTAGCTTGCCTCCTCCTTAGGTTCTTCTGCTTAGGAGCCACAGATCGCTCCTTTATGGCCTGCTTCTTAGCCCAGAGCAGCTATTGGACCCTCACACATACACACACACTGACTGGATGGTGGTGGATGGAGTCTGTGCCCATTCTTTATTCTGGTGGCTCACTTGTGTCTACTATGGAGAAAGGTTTCTATTCAGAAATGAGGAGAAATACATCAACTGTCAATTTATTTTATGTCTTCTTATCTAGATGTATTTAGCTAATTAATTAATTAATTAATGATATTTTCTTTATCACACTGATGAGAACCTTCATAGAATGTTGATTGAAAGAAAAAAAAGTACCCCTCATTGCCTCCAGTCTTGGAGGACATACAGCATCTTGACTTTCGCTCTTAGAACAGAGACAGGATAATCTGCTAGTGGAAACTAATAGGCATTCATTGTACTTCACTCATTTACTGAATTATAGTCAAGTAAACCCCAGCTTCCCAACTCAAATGTTATTCTCCCCTAACCCCCCTCCCTCCCTCCGTGTGTTGTTTTGTTTGTTCGTTTGTTTGTTTGAGCTAAAGTCTTGCTATGTATTCCAGACCTCAAATTCTCTGCAATCATCCTGTCTCAGCCTCCCCAAGAGTTAGGATTACAGGTATAACCACCTTCCTCCATTTTATTTAAGCTTTTCTTCTCCCCCTCATGCCCTATAAAACCTATATATTTTTTTTATTGTGAGCCTAGCCCTTAACAGCTAAGCCATCTCTCCAGCCCACCCTCTAACCTATAAATAGGGATTACTTCTAGAGACTTCCTTAAATTCTAACTCCACCTAGCCAGAAGAGTCCAACATGGTGCTTGAAGCCTTGCTTTATTTTATGGCAGTAGGCATACAATATTGGATTGTTGTTTAGCCATGTCTGTTAAGGACTACCTTTCAAACAAATTGCTTGATCCCTTCTTAAATGCAATTTCTGTCTTATATTTTATTTGTTTTGTGTAGACATGGTTGGGGGGGGGCCTGCTGTTGCTGCAGTCTATTCATGAAGGTCAGAGGTTCTGTCTAGGAAAAGGATTAGTCACCCACACGGTTAACCTAAGCTGGTGTTTTTAACCATCCATGTACTTGAGCCCCAGACATTCCTATAGATCAGCTCAAAGATACACAGTAAAATCAGGGTGGGGAGTTAGGAAGGTTGCATTCTGGTGCAGATGTGTGTCAAGAAGACCTGAAGGCTGTTTTCTTCATAAGAGGATCCTTGACTGGCTCCCTTTGTAAAGTCCTTGCATTTTGAATACCACAAATATAAAGTTAACTCTTCAAATATACTTATATAAAACACAAAAACCAAATGTGAGTCTATTTTAAAAAGATATCCAGATTCCTGCAAAGGAAGCACGTAGGGTAACCGAAGACATGCTTTTTAACTATTTTTTATTTTTATATTGATATCTGTAAAAAAATATGGCTGATTAAATTATTTACCCAGTATTTATATTATTTTTAATTGGTTTGTGGCTGTTAATCTTTAAGCAGCCATTATAAATGAATACACACCGAGACACCACGTGGATTTTAACAAGCCTTGGCCTGAATTGTGCAATCCTAACCCATCTAAGCTAGCTCTTAATTCTATTACCCAAATATGACCCCATATATACATACGTCCCCTTGGACTTCCATTCTCCACGATATGCCAATGCTCCTGGCCATGTGGAATGAGGTTCCTTTTCCTAACCCATGGTGTGTGCCTCCTTCCTGCTGCTCCTGGTTGGGCTGAATTAATCCTCTGTCTAAAGCGCAGGCTTCCTGCTCTAATCCTAGGAAGTCCCACCTTTCTCTGTCTTTGCCCAATCTCAGGCCTCGGCATTTTATTTAACCAATCAAAGTCAATATAATTTACAGATAGCAAACAGGACCAATTAATTAACATTTAGAATGCTTAACACTACCCCAACAGATATCTCTATCCACCTTCCAACCTGTTTAGTCATAGGTCCTTGGGGTGATTGGCCAGCACACTAGCCAAAACAGCATACACAGGAACAAACAGCAGTTTTGGGGAGTACCAGCAAGGACAGTTGAAGAAGTAGTGGCTCTTGTAGCCCCAAATGGGACCTGACCCCTTCAGCCCAACCTGGACAGGGATCTTCAACAGCAAGGGCAGCAGTTGTCTTTGGCAGTGTTTTCTGGAGTGTTTTGAAGTGAAGCATCAATGAGAAGCAATGCCAAGCAAAAGCCCTCTGTTTTTCTGGGGTTTCTATTTATATCTCCACAAAAATCCACACAAGAATATTTTCTAATTGGCCAACCTCACACCCTACACATGAAGGATTTCCTGTTCACCAAGATCACAAGCTCTCCAAGGAGTCTGTCTATCAAAGGATACTCCCCACATGTGACAGTTTCCAGCAAGCAAAATATCACCCACTCTTGCATCAGGATGTTTTGCATGTCCCTCTCCTGAGTCTGTTTTTCAGCAGTGGACAAAACACCCCTGTATCCCATACTTGAGACTGAAATAGAAAACACATTAATTCAACACAACCGTGTTTCTAAAGAAATCAAAACTTCCACCACAGGTGACTCCAGATATTCAACCTCTCCTGCTACTTCTCAGCTCTATAACAGAACACCTGCTGTGGGTCTCCCCTTCCTCTCTGACCCCATCCCCAAGAGGTCACAAAGATCTTCTCCTCCAATCTTTCTTCTCCCAACTCATCCCAGAATCCCAGCCTCCAACAACTGCAGGCATTCCTTGGGTACATACCATCCAAGCAGTCCCAGGAAACAGGTAAGTTAACCAAAGACCTTCGAAATTCCTTCCTCTCCTCCAAATTCAACCCCCCAGTCTCATCTCTATCTCTGCACCCTTCCTTTCCCCAGTGCCTGCATCTCCTATGGATCCCATAGATCTTCCCCACATGGCCTACCTCTGCCCACTCATTGCTTTTTCCCAGCAGGCACATCTCCCTGCTCACCCAAAGGCCACTCCCACCTGGGAAGCATTGAGGCTTGATGGAGATATTCACCTTTATTCCTCCAGATCCAATCCCCTAGGCTCATCCCAAACTCTATAGCAGACCTTCTTGGGTGACCTCTCTTCACTCTCGGTGCCAGTTCCAAGGAGATTCCAAGTAAGCAGATTCTGGTTGAGCATTCTGCACTCCTCCTTCCTGTGAATCCCCTCAGATCCACAGCCTATGTCCATTCCTAAGTGTCAGCTTCCAATAGCCAGAAACACACTTTATCAGGAACCCCAAGAGGCCACACCTATCTGGTCTGCAGAAGAATTTTGTGCCAGGCAACATATACCCATTACTCTTTTCTAAAAACCAGAGAAAAAACAGAAACTAAGGAACAAAAAACCTATCCAACAAAGACAAAACAGATAGCATCACCTTGAACTATAATCTTGCCAGTCCCAGATGGCTAGATCCAATGGTAAAACACATTCAATAGCAACCAGGACAATATGCCTCTACTAGAGTCCTCCCTCCCCCAAAAAAAACCTTCCAAACAAGGTCTGTTTATGACAACATGCCTGAAACACAAGGAAAAGACCTTACAACAGACTTCATGAATATGATGTATGTGAAAACACAAGCAACCAGTGAAGAAAAGGAATAAAATTGTTCAAGACCTGAAAATGGAAATCTATAAAGAAAACACAAACTGAGGGTATTCTGGAAATGAAAAATTTAGGAATTCAAAAAGGAACTACAAAGACAGGTTTCACCAACAAAAAATAAGATGGAAGAGAGAATCTCAGGCATTGAAAACACAATTGAAGAGATGGATATTTCAGTCAAAGAAAATATTAAACTAAAACTTTCCTGACACAAAAACACCAAAAAAATTTGGGCCACTATAAAAAGATCAAATCTAAGAAAAATATGATTAGAGGAAGGATAAGAAACACAGATCAAAGGCACAGAAAATATTTTCAACAAAAAAAGTTACCTAACCTGAAGAAGGAGATGCCTATAAAGGTACAAGAAACACACAGAACACCAAATAGATTGCACTAGAAAAGAAAATCCCCTCAGTACATATAATAATCAAAACACTAAATGTACAGAACCAAAGAAAGAATAACAAAAGCTAGAAGGGAAAAAGACCAACTAACATATAAAGGCAGACCTATTAGAATTAAACTTGACTTCTCAGTGGAGACTCTGAAAGCCAGAAGAGCCTAGACAGATGTGTTTCAGACTCTAAGAGACTACAGATGCCAGCCAGACTACTATGCTCTGCAAAACTTTCAATCACCATAGATGGAGAAAACAAAACACTCTGTGTTAGAACCAAATTTAAGCAATAGCTATAAATCTAGCCCTACAAAGGGTGCTATAAGGAAAACATCAACCTAAAAAGGCTAACTAAACATGAAAACAAAGAGAAAAAAATAATCTCAGACACTCAAAGTCAAAAGAAGAGAAATACACACACACACACACACACACACACACCACCACCACCACCAACAACAACAACAAAATAACAGGAATCAACAAACATTGTTCATTGAGATCTCTCAATATCAATAGTCTCAATTCCCCAATAAAAAGACAAAAACTAAAATAATGGGTGAAATAATAGGATCCATTCTGCTGTTGTATCCAAGAAACATACCTAAACATCAAGGATAGACATTAACTCATGGTAAAGGGTTGGAAAAAGATGTTCTGAGAAAATGGACCTAAAAAGCAACTTGATGTAGCCATTTTAATATCTAACAAAATAGACTTCGAACTTACACTATCTTTACTTCTACACTCATCAAAAGAAAAATCCACCAAGATGACATCGCAACTTCTGACATCTATTCTTCAAGCAAAAGGGCATCCAAATTTGAAAAAGCAAAAAAAAAAAAAACCCAAACAAACAAACAAAAAAAGAAACCACCACTATAGTTTAATTCACATATTGATCATCATACATTAATAACGGGAGACCTCAATACCTCATTCTCACTAACAGATATGTCATCCAGACAAAAAGTAAACAGAGAAACACTGGAGTTTACAGATAGTGTAAACCTAATTGACCTAAAATATATTTACAGAACATTTCACCCAAACACATAATGATATACCTGCCTCTCTGCACCTCATAGAACTTTCTCCAAAACTGACCACATATTCAGACACAAAGCAAATCTCAACAGGTACAAGAAAATTAAAATATCACTCTGCATCCTGTCAGATGACCACAGTTTAAAGCTAGATATCAACAACGATAGAAACAACAGAAAACATACAAACTCATGGAAACTGAACAAGTCTCTACAGAATAAAAACTAGGTAAAGACAGAAATTTTAAAAATAGACTTTCTAGAATAGAATAAAAATGAAGGTGCAACATACCCAAACTTATGGGACACAATGAAAGCAGTGCAAAGAGCAAGCTTATAGCACTAAGTGCCTACATTAGAGAGAGAGAGAGAGACAGAGAGACAGAGAGAGAGAGATCTCATACTAGCAACTTAATGCAACACCTGAAAAGCTCTAGAACAAAAAGAAGAAATCACACCCAAAAGGAATTGACAGCAAGAAATGATCAGACTCAGGGCTGAAATCAATAAAATAGAAACAAAGAGAACAACACAAAGAATCAGTGAAACAAAGAACTGGTTCTTGTAGAAAATCAGTAAAATCAACAAAGACTTATCCAATTGACTAAAAGGCAGAGAGAGAATATCTAAACTAACAAAACTAGAAATGAAATGGGGTAAATAACAACAGACATTGAGGAAATCCAAAGAATCATAAGGACATACTTTAAATCCTATAATCTACCAAACTGGAAAATCTAAAAGAAATGGATCATTTTCTAGAGAGGTACCACTTATCAAACCTAAATTAAGATCAAATAAGCATTTTAGGCAGACCCAAACACCTAATGAAGTACAACAGTCATTAAAAGTCTCCCAACCAGGGCTGGAGAGATGGCTCAGAGGTTGAGAGCACTGGCTGTTCTTCCAGAGGTCTTGAGTTCAGTTCCCAGCAACCACATGGTGGCTCATAACCATCTATGAGATTTGGTGCCTGCAGGCATACATGCAGTCAGAACACTGTATACATAATAAATAAATAAATCTTTAGGAAAAAAAAAGTCTCCCAACCAAAAGTCCAGTGCCAGGCGCTGGAGAGATGGCTCAGCTTTAAGAGCATTGGCTGCTCTTCCTGAGGCCCAGGGTTCAATTCTCAGCACCCACAAGGTGACTCACAGCTGCAGGGGATCTGACATGTTCTTCAGCCTTCCACAGCACCAAGCCAAACACACATGTGGTGCACAAACACTCAGACACAAAAAATAATTAATAAGCAATAAATTTTTAAAAGCCCAGGCCCAGATGGTTTTTCCACAGAATTCTACCAGACTTTCAAAGAATAGTTAATTCCAACATGTCTCAAATTATCCCATAAAACAAGGAACATTGCCAAATTCATTTCAGGAGGCCACAGTTATCACGATACCCAAACTTCATTGATGGGGTGATCTAAAACTCTATATAATTAAATGTTATTTATTGTCTCCCTATAAAGTCTAGTCACACCCCAGATGAAGACATTGTCACATACACCTAGTGATGCTTGTAACCTTGCTTGATAAACATTTCCCTGATTGGATGAGTAAAATGGCCTATAGCCTGGGCAGGGGGGAAAGAGAGGTGGTAGAGCTAAAGTTCACAGGCTTTTGAGGGGTCAGAAGGAGCCTGAGGACAGAGAGGAGAGGAAAAGAGGAGGAAGAGAGATGCCATGAGTTAGGTGGATAAAAACTCCACATGGCCTGGAAGATCAGCATGGCATGGTGAGATACAGCCCAACGGAACATGACCAAGTATTTATGTGGGTTTGGGCTAGGAAGTAGAAAGCTAGCTTAAAGGGTAAAAATTTGCCTAGACCCAGTGCTTAAGGTTGTAATGGATTCCAACAGATCTCTGTATGTTTATTTATAAATAGCAGGTTAAGGGATAGCTCTGTTGCCCTAGTAATCATAAATATCAATTATAAATATTAATAATTCTTACTATACTTCATAAAGACCCAACAAAAAAAGACAATTTCATACCACTTACCTTCATGAACATAGATACAAACATACTCAATAAAACACTTGAAAACCAAATCCAAGAACACATTAAAAAAAGACTATCTACCATGACCAAGAGATGCAGGGATGGTCCAATACACAAAAATCAATAAATGTAACCCACAATATACACAAACTGAAAGATAAAAACCACAAGATCATCTCACTCGATGCAGAAAAGTCCTTTGCTAAAATCCAAGACCCCTTCATGATAAAAGTCCTGGAGAGATTACATATACAAAGGACATACCCCTACATAATTAAGGAAGTTTACAGAAAGCCCATGGATAATATCAACTTAAATGGAGAGAAACTCAAAGCAATTTCACTAAAATCAGGAGTAAGAAAGGTTGTTAACTCACTCTATCCCTTTAATATAGTACTTGAAGTATTAGCTAGAGCAAAAGGACAACCAAAGCAGATCAAGGGGATACAAATTGGAAAGGAAGAAGTCAAAGTATCATTATCAGCAGACGATATGACAGTATCAGAAGTGTGATGGGGTAATGTCATGCATTCTACATGTTAATCAACCTGCTCCCAGAAGCCTGCTTGCTGTACATCAAGTGAAGCTATGCTACCTTTCTTGTTAACCATTGTCTCTAATTGGTTAAATAAATGCTGAGGCCTGAGATTGAGCAAAGACAGAGGTAGGTGGGACTAAGGTACTTGGACATCTGAAGCAGAGAGGTTTATTGGAAGAAGAAGCCTCCAGAAGAAGTGGAAAAGGCCAAGAGCAAGAAGGAGGACACTCACCATGGGTTAGAGAAAAGAGTGTCATTCCATGTGGCCTGGAACATGGGCATAGCATGGGAAATAACATCTTGGAGGATGTATGTATATATGGGGTCATATTTGGGGAATAGAATTGAGAGCTAGCTTAGATGGGCTAAGATTGCACAAACCAGGCCAAGGCTTGTTAAAATCCATCATGTCTCTGTGTGCTCATTTATAATGGCAGGTTAAGGATTAACACTGCTGACCAATGAATGATAATCTAAATACTGTCAAATAATTTAATATAAATAATTTACTTCTACATAAGTTACCTCAAAATTTCCATATAGAAACTCCTGCAGCTGATAAACACTTTCAGCAAAATAGCTGGATACAAAATTAATTTAAAAAAATCAGTAGCCTTCCTATGTACAAATGACAAATGGACTGAGAAAGAAATCAGGGAAACAATACCCTAAATAATAGGGTCAAATAATATAAAATATCTTGGGTTCCTCTAACCAAGCAAGTGAAATACTTGTACAGGAGAAACTTCAGTTATTGCCAGGCATGGTGGTGCACACCTTTAATCCCAGCACTAAGGGAGGCAGAGGCTGATGGATCTCTGTGATTTTGAGGCCAGCCTGGTCTACAAAGAGAGTCCAGGACAACAAGGCTACACAGGGAAACCCTGTCTCAAAAAAGGAAGAAAGAAAAAGAAACTTCAAGTCTTTGAAGAAACTAAAGAAGATATCAAGATATCAGAAAATGGAAAGATCCCCCACTTTATGAATTGGTGGAATTAACGTAGTAAAAATGGTCATCCTATCAAAAACAATCTATAGATTCAATAAAATCTCTATCAAAATGCCAACACAGTTTTTTACAGGTCTTGAAAGGACAACTCTCAGATTCATATGGAAACATGAAAATATTTGGTAACTAAAACGATCTTGAACAATAAAAGAAATTATATGTGTGTGTGTGTGTGTGTGTGTGTGTGTGTGTGTGTTAAAAACAGCATGGTATTGACGTAAAATCAGATACTTTGATCAATGGAATCAATTGAAGACCCCCCAAAAAAATCCATGCACCTAATAATGCCTGATTTTTTATAAAGAAGCCAGATATACTCACTGGGATAAATGACAACATCTTCAACAAATGGTGTTGGTCAAACTGAAGGTCTGCACGCAGGAGATTGCAAATATACCCATAATCATCACCTTGCACAAAATCCAACTTCAAATTCACCAAAGACCTCAACATAAAACCAGGTACACTCAACCTGATAGAAGAGAAATTGAATAGGCTTGAATTCACTGGCACGGCAAAAGACTTTTTGAACAGAACACTATTAGCACAGGCACTAAGATCAACAATTAATAACTGGGACCTCATAAGACTTCAAAGCTTCTACATGCCAACCAACATTCAGAAAAAGTAGAAGCCTACAGAATGGGAAAAGATTTTTATCAACTCATTGAATAGGGGATTAATATCCAAAATATATAAGGAATTCATGAAACTAGGTGTCAAAAAAACCAAATAATCCAATTTAAAGATGAGGTAGAGATCTAAACAGAGAATTCTCAATAGAAAAAACTGAAATGCCCAAGAATCACTTAAAGAAATGTTCAATATCCTTAGCCATCCACACATGCAAATCAAATCTACTTTCAAATTCCATCTTACACCTGTCAGAATAACTAAGATCAACAATAGTGATAGCTCATACTGGCAAGGATATGGAACAACAGGAACACTCATCAATTGCTGATAGAAGTCCAAACTTGTAATCCTAAGGAAATAAGTGTGGTAGTTCCTCAGAAACACAAGAATCATTTACCTCTAGATCCCGCTATTCCACTCTTGGACTTATACCCAAAGGATGCTTCATCTTACCACATGGCTCAACCATGTTCATTGTTGCTCTATGCATAACAGCCAGGAATTGAAAACAATATAGATGTCCATCAATAGAAGAATGAATAAACAAAATGTGGACATTTACACAGTAGAGTATACACAGTTGTTTTTAAAAAAAATGACATCTTGAAATTAGCAGGAAAATTAATGGAAGTAGAAAAAAATGGTTCTAAGTGAGGTAACCCAGACCCAGAAAGATAAAGATGGTATGTATTCATTTACATGTGGATATTAGACATCAAGTAAATGATAACAAAGTTACAATCTGTAGAGTCAGAGAGTTTAGGCAGAGAGGAAGGGACTAAGGGGAGAACACTTGGATCTTCCAAAGAGGGGCAAAATAGAATAGATTTTATGGGTAGATCAGCAGGGTGGTGGTGGTCTGGAATGGGAGGTTCAGGTGAGGAGGGAAGGGAGGGTTGAAGGAGGGAATGTGGGGAGAAACAGCTAGAATTGAAGAACATTTGAGGGGTAGTGTGGAAACCTTATTCAGTGGAAACATCCTAATACATATGAAGATGATCCTAATGAAGTCTCCAAATATTGAAGGAGATGAACTTCCAACTGGCCTTCTCTTTTCACCAAATAAAGCTTCATACTGGGACTGGGTTACATCCAATTGAGTTGCTGGCCAAAGGGGTATCATGGAAATCTGCAAACAACCTAGCTTGTTGCCAAAAAAATACATTGCTCTCCACAAACTGACAGAAATGCCCCATTTCTAAAGACAACATCCACACAACTCATTGATTATGGAGAAGTCGAGCTGGTGTTTACACAGTCTAGAACTCACAAATGAAACAGCCCAAGAACTTTTGAAATCATAAGCACAGTTGAATTCATCTACAGTAGATTCTGCTTCAAGGATCTAGGTTTGCTATGGATTTTTTGGGCTGTTTTCATTTTGGGATTTTTGAGAAGGGCCTCATGCATCCACGGCTGGTCTTGAACTTGTTGTTCGGTCAAGGATGGCTGAAAATTCTTGATTCTCTTCTTTCCACCCCCCAGATGCAGGGGCATCAGACTAGAGCATTTGGTGACAGGCAGAATCCTACATCCAATGTCTTGTGGTTGTCCAGGACCCTCCAGTTCTAGGGCTACTCATAGCCAGCTGATTCTGCCTTGCATTTGTTTTCTGCATTTTTAACCCAGTTGTCAAGTTTGTTTCTTCTATGGCTCAACAGTTCCATCTCCATTTGATGTTTAAACAAGAATTTTTAATCCATAGCAAACCTAGATCCTTGAAGCAGAATCTACTGTAGATGAATTCAACTGTGCTTATGCTTTCAAAAGTTCTTGGGCTGTTTCATTTGGGAGTTCTAGACTTTGAGCTGTAAGGGGAAAGTAGCCGGCCTGGCATGAAGAGGAGGTTTTACCCATTAGAGAAGACAGCAAGAAACAAAAGCCTATTCCAGAAGCTTCCAGGAGACAGGAATGTATCAGGGCAGGAAACCAACTCTCCAGTTTTTTTGTGTAGGCACTTAGTGTTATTAACTTGCCTCCTAGAACTGCTCTCTTTGTGTCCCATACGTTTGGGTATGCGTGTATTCATTTTCATTCAGTTATAGAAAGTCAATTTTTTTTTTTTTTTTTTGGTTTTTCGAGACAGGGTTTCTCTGAATATCTCTGGCTGTCCTGGACTCGCTTTGTAGACCAGGCTGGCCTCGAACTCACAAAGATCCGCCTGCCTCTGCCTCCCAAGTGCTGGGATTAAAGGCGTGCGCCACCACCGCCCGGCGAAAGTCAATTTTTTAAATTTCTGTTTTGATTCACTTTTCATTCTGCAGTAGTTACTAGGTTTCCATGAGTTTATAAGGTTTTTATTGTTTCTGCTGTTGTTGGTATCTAGCTTTAATCCATGGTTGTCTGATAGGATGTACAGTGATATTTCAATTTTCTTATACCCATTGAGATTTACTTTGGGTCTGAGTATGTGGCCAATTTTGGAGAAAGTTCCATGAGGTACAGAGAGATGGGTATATCATTTTGTATTTGGGTGAAATGTTCTGAAAATATCTGTTCATTTGATTTATACTGTGCTAATCCCAGCATTTCTCTGTTTATTTTTTTTTGGTTGGATGACCTGTCTATTGGTAAAAGTAGGGTACTGAAGTCTCCCACTATGAAAGGATCATATCCACTCTGTGAGGGTCAATCCTAGGTGATCTCATTGTTGGGAAATGGAAAGCTAAGAATAACAATATATGAAATATGTAAAACCTATTGGAAATGTATTTAGTTTAAGAATTGAGATGTCTAGTAAACAACACAGTGTTATATTGCTCACAAAGCTGAAGGTCATTATATCTGGGCATACAAAGGCAGGTTGCATTTGCTTCTGGAGATAATTCCAAGCCCCAGAACTGATTGGGTTAGAGGGTTAGAAATGACTTCAGAGTCACCATTGAACTCAACGTTTTTCATTCTACTTTTCTGAGGAAGTTGTACAGCTTGGATCATGTCTACAGTCTATGGGATCACTAAAAGATCATCAGGATGAGTGAAGTACATTAAAGAGATTGCTTTAAGAAATGTGTTCCCAATTATTATGACTTTAAAAAGCTTGGGTGATGAATTATCTTAAGCCAAATATTAAGCACAACTTTCTTACTTTGTTGTCATGGAGTTTATTGGATTGAGCAGACACACACACACACACACACACACACACACACACACGCACGCGTACACGCACATGCACACGTACACAGTCATTTTAGAGAGAAAGGAAAAGTGTGCATTGCTATCGTTCTTGCTAAAATCACTTCATCTCCAGTAAGTGGATGTTTTAACTAAATTCCACACCCTGTAATTAGAAGTTTGACTTATCTGGACGCTGATGACAGCTTTTTCCTCTATACTCCAGCTACTTCTACACCCCTTTCATATTTTGATGAAATTGAAGGAAAGTAAAAATGCATTTCATACCACAGTGTGTAGGTCTACTTACAACATTTAGTGTTATGCCGTTATTTTTAATTAATTTTGATATCACGTGCTTTTTTCATAATTTCATATTGTAACTTCAAAAAAAATCAACACAAAAGGCTTCTAAAGCATCTTAGAGAGACATGAAAAATTAAGGGGCTCATGAAAACCAAAAGACAATCTTCATCTTGGATATAGTCTGCATTTCCTAGTGGCTGAGAGACATGCAGTAACACAGGTGATAAAACCATAATGGCCTAGGAGGTAATCTTTGTTTCCCTTAATAAATCTCAAACAAGAAGTAAACTCTGCCTTCCTAGGATGAGAATGCTTGAAGACTTGAGCGGAAGTGTGTTAGTGCTTCCTCCTCACCCCTAAGTCTAAACAATGCACTTCATAAAATTTACAATTTAAAAGAAAGAGCAGAGCAGCAGACTGGAGAAAAAGATCTGACTAGAGATTACCCTTCAGATTGATCTTCATTAGGAGGGTCTCCAGATCTCAGGGGCCAGGCCTTGGTGGGAGCATTAGAAAGATTAGAGAAATAGAAAAGATAGTCCCTTGTACTGAAGGCAGCATGATGGGGCATTGAAGGGAGAGAGCCTTCCCCTTAAATCCAGGGAAGGCTGTGCACTTCTGACTCTTCCAAGTTACAGGAGGGTGGATAAGCTTCAAACCACGTGAGTTAGCCTGGCCTGGCTGCAAGGCCACTGCACTGTATACTTTCTTATCATATCAGTTCTGAGGGTATGGAAGGAAGCAGGGAGGAAGACAGCCAAAGGAGGGAGATGAAGAGCTGGGGGAGGGGGGAGGAAAGCAAAGAGAGATGAGGAGAGAGGGAAAGAGGGAGGGAGAGATGGGATAAGGGAGAGGGAAAGGGGTGTAGAAGTGTGGCTTGATTTCTAGGAGTTAGAGAAAGCGCTTAGGGGCCCTGTGACTGAACAAAAACCAAAACCACCTTACAAGTTCACTTTCAAAAAGACCTTCTTTAAGATAAAAGAAATAAGTAATTGAGTTCCTATATTTTTACTTAATTTTCATTGTTGGAAATTACCCACTTTGAGAAATATAGCTTAGAGAACCATAGAATCACCACATACATAACCATGATGACAACACCGATAAATGATTTTCTTGAGAAGTTTGCACCTGCCTTGGTGTGCTCCTCCCCATTCTGTTCCCCCTCCGTGTATGTATATGTGTGTGTTTCCATATTTAAATCTAGAACATCTACTGCCCCTGATCATCACGTAATAAACTCATTGACTTTGCTTTACTCTGGCTGTCTTAGTCAGGGTTTCTATTGCTGCAACAAAACACCAGGACCAAAAATCAAGATGGGAGGAAAGGGTTAATTTGGCTTAAACCTCTATATTCCCTATCATCTAAGGAAGTCAGGACAGGAACGCAAGCAGGGCAGGAACCTAGAGGCAGGAGCTGATATAGAGGCCATGGAAGGGTGCTGCTTACTGGCTTGCTCTCCATGGCTTGCTCAGCCTGCTTTCTTATAGAACCCAGGACCACCAGCCCAGGGATGGCACCACCCACAATGGGCTGGGCCCTCCCTTACTGATCACTAATGGAGAAAATGCCTCACCGCTGGATCTCATGGAGGCATTTCCTCAACCAAGGCTCCTTCCTCTCTGATGACTCTAGCTTGTGTCAAATTGACCCACAAAATCAGCCAGTACACTGGCTTATTCTGAGATTGTTTTCTGTAGCTTTCTCTGAGAACAGGTCCAGAGGGCTCCTCAGGATATTCTCAGCTGTGTTTTCTTTCTGCTGCTGATGGTTCCAGATGCAATTAGCTGAGGGTTCTGTAAGGTTAGTAGTTTCAGAAACTGAACACAGGGTGGCATCGCATCATTATTAAAAATATTAATGTAGTTATTCAGTTAAAAAAACAACTTGAATGGAAATTTAAACAAACAATAGTTTATCTTTTTTATTTGTTTGTTTGTTTGAGAAAAGGTCTCACTGTGTAGCCCTGGAGGGACTGGAATTTTCTATGTAGACCAGGCTGGCCTAGAACTTCTAAATCCAGTTTCTGTCTCCCATGTGCTGGTTGTGAAGCTGTGTAGCCCTGGGCCCCAGCTAAGGGATTATCTTTTTAATCAAGTGATACAAATGGATTTTTAAACCTGTTTATTTTGAAATAGTTTCAAATTTGTAAAATCATACAAAAAAATAGTATCATGAGGAGTTGGATGCCTTGACTGTCCCCTTCATTATTTTCCTGAAACATTTTTCAATAAAGCCACATATATTCTAATATGAGTCTTCGATGGGGGGATGGGGTGGACCAACCAGGGAGGACTTAGGAAAGGGGAGAATATGACCAAAATATATATGTCTAAAATTCCCAAAGAATTAATAAAAATTGCACACAAAAAGAAAAAAAGTCTTCTTTTTGTGGTTGGTATTATAAACCATTTGTTGTGGTGGTGGTGGTGGGTTGAGACAAGGTCTCTCTGCATAGGCCTGGCTGTCATGAAGCCCACTAGTAAGACCAGACCAGCCTTAAACTCACAGACATCCACCTCCCCCTGCCTCCCAAATGTTGAGATTAAGTGTGTACTGCCATTATAAGACTATTTTTAAAGAACAAATGATTTTAATGAAGTGATTATGCTTTAAAAATGAAAAAACTTTATATTTATTTCTACAAATAAAGCTATATTAGGCTTTCCTTGAATTATTTCTAAACTGCAGGAGAGAGAGAGAGAGAGAGAATCTTTAAAACAGTAGGGTTTTGAGTAGTTGCGGGGGGAGGGAAGCCTGTGAGATGGAGGGACTTCAGAGTGAGAAAACGAGTATGGACTTTGAATTGTGTAGCAAGTATTTGTGACATGGAGGGAAGCTGCAGGCCCACATATTCTTTGGTATGTCAATAGACACCACAGATATGCATTTGTCTTTTCTGTATTTTGGAATTTGGGTGTCTTAGTCAGAGTTCTCTGGATCAACAGAACTTATAGAATGAAGAATGAATGTGTGTGTGTGTATACATGTGTGTGTATACATGTATGTGTGTGTATGCACGTATGTATGTATGTATGTTGTGGTCTAGATAATCCAACAATGGCTGCTATGATAGAAAGTCCTAGAATCCAGTATTTTCTTAGTCCATGAGGCTGGGTGTCTCAGCTGGTCTTCATTATATGCCAGAATCAATCCTGAAGAAGTAGGCTCTATTATCATTGAAGGAATGAATGTGCTAGCAAGGTGAGATCAAGCAGGCAAAGACAAAAAGCTTCCTTCTTCCAAGTCCTCAGGTAGGCTTCCAGGAGAAGGTGTAGCCCTGATTAGAGGTGGGTTTTCTCAGCTTCAAAGATCTGAATTGAAGGTGTTTCTTCCTACCTCAAAGATCTGGGTTAAATGTAGATCTTCCCACTTCAACTTAAGCAAAAATCTTTCACAGGTATGCCTCTCCATTTTTGGGTTTTAGTTCATTCTGGATGTAGTCAGGTTGACAACCAAGAATACCAACCATATCACTGGGGAAATAGTTTCCTTTGGACCTGACAGAATGGTATCCAGGAACTTGGATATACCCAATAAAGCCTGAAAACATTTGAAGCAGATATTTATACAGAGGCATAGTGTAACACACATTTAATTCCCACACTCTGAAGGTAGAGACAGTCAGATCTCTATGAATTCAAGGTTAGCCTGGTCTACATATCAAGTTCCAGGCATTCCAGGGCTACATAGTGAGAGACCTTGGGTAATACATATATGCATGCATATATACATACATACAGAGCTATAGTCTATAAATGACTTTTTCAGTTTTACTTGTAATACATGTGACTGTAAAACTCTTGAAATACTCATAGCTAGTTGAGAAAATAATGGAACATCCTTACCATGTAGGGACAAATCCACCAGAGGATGATCTGTGGTCTATCCAGTGTGGTCACTGTGGGCTGGTGCCAGAATATTGATGCTTTGCTTTTGTTTCCTTATCTGGATCTATTTTAAGTGGAAAATCAGATGGGAAAAAAAGAAGCATCTGTGCAAATCTATCATTTGTCTCTGAAATGTATCCACATCCATATGTATCTGCCTCCAGCTATCTCAGAAGGAGAGAATAAAAGAAAAACTTGTTGAAATTTCTCTAAAACCTTTCAGTTGTTCTGCAAGGTGACACCCAGGAGAAGGAAATACTCTCAATACAGACCTGTACTCGAATGCTCATAGCAGCATTATTCATGATAGCCTGAAGTAGCAACAAACCAAATGGTCATCAACGGATGGTAGAAAAATAACAAGACACAGTGTTGATTCTCTCTGTAAAATAAATGAACCTTGAAATAACTCTTCCAAGTAAAAGGGTGAGGCACAAAGGGCCACACATTGTATCATTCTGTTTCTATGAAAAGTACAAAAGGGGTAAAGAAAAAGTGGATTAGTGGTTGCTAATGGGGGAGTGGTGGTGGGTATTACTGATGTGGCTAGAGCAGCAGCTAACAGATCCCTCAGAAGACTAGGAACTCCAGTGCTGCCACGCACACCCAACATTGCTCAGGCCAGACTGAGTACTCAGGGAAATGAAATAGAAGTTGCTCAAATTGAGAGTGAAAGAAGTAAAGCCACAGCCATTTGCAGAGAGCATCATCTTACATGTGAGGAGGAATCTACTAAAACAAACAAATAGGAAATCAGGGAGGCCTCAGGGTGAACACACAACACGCTGTATTTATCAAAATACTAGTACCCAGCAGACAGGTGGGGGATACAAGTATTGAAGCTCAGAACAATGTATTTATCTATACACTAGTACCAAGCAGACAGAAACAAAAATCAAGATTAAAAAAAAAAAAACTACTTACAATAAAGTTCAAGAGAATAAAGTACTTAAAAACAAATTTCACTAAAGTACAAAACAGACTCGGGGAAAACTGCATTGTTCAAAGAGTACCTCAATAAAAGAAAAGAAATGCCGGGTTTGTGGATTGGGAAACAATGGTGCAAAGATTGCAACACAGCCCAGATTGATATACAGAAGTCGCAGAGCGTCCACGCCAGCTGGCTTCCTGGTAGAGGCTGGCAAGCTGTTCTGAAAATTCGTCGGGAAACTCAAGACTCGGAGTAGCTAAAACAACCTTGAAAAAGAAGAACAAAGTTGGATGAGTTATATCTACTTCCTGATTTCAAAACCTAACACAAAGCAAAGCAATCAGGACATTGTGGACTAAAATTAGCCAAGACATACAGATCAATGGTTAGAAATGTGAGTATAGAAACAAACCAATGTACGTGTGATCAATTGTTTTTCAGCCAGATTGCCTAGACAAGTCAATGTGGGGAAAACAGCATTCATCAAATTGCACTGGATAGACTAGGTAGTGACCCCACAAAGGAATAAAAGCAAACTCTTGAGCCACACACAGAAAGCACTCAAGATATATCCATATTTAAATACGATAACCCAAATCATAAAACCCATAGAACTAAAAACAGGGGCATGTCATCATGTTTTAGAATTTGGCAATAGATTTTTTTCTATGTGACACCAAAAACATGGTTAAGGCTGGGTGACTGGTAACCTCGGCACCCAGAGGTTAAGGCAGAAAGAGTAAAACTGGAAATTCCAGACCAGTCCAGGCTGTATTAAAAAACAAACAACAAAGCAGGCCAAGGCTCTGCATAGATACTTAAAGAAAGAAGATAAACAAGTGGACAATGAGTGCCTGAGAACCATTAGCCACCAAAGGCAAATCAGAATCAAGAAGAAATACCTCCTCGGGCCACTAGAACACTTCAGGGAAAAGGCCAAATCTAGTGCTGGTAGGGCTACAGAGAAACTGAGGCACTCCTACATTGCTAACAGGGAAACGGGGATGACCACTTTACAACACAGCCTGGCCGTCCTCCAAAGTCAAGCCAGATTTACTGTCTGACCCAGGAAGTCTCCTAATCCTTACATGTATATACCCAGGAGAAATAAAAATGCAGGTTCACATGAGAGATTGTTCACCACTGTTTATACACAACTACTCATTTTTATAATTATCAAAGGTGAAAACAATTCAAATTTCTTTTTTTTTTTTTCCTTTTTTAGAACATGGTCTCTCTATGCAAGCCTAGAAGTTCTGGAACTCTATGTAAATCAGTCTGGCCTCACACTTACAGAGATCCATTTAGTTCTGACTCCCAAGTATTGGGATTAAAAGTGTGTGACACTAAGCCTGACCCAAACCTCTTTTTCAAAACAGTATTCAAAACCATAAAATACAGCAAATCTACACAATTGAATATTGTTTAGCCACAAAAGAAGAAATAAAGTATTGTAGGCTCAGGGTTAAGAGCACTGACTGCTCTTCCAGAGGTCCTGAGTTCAAATCCCAGCACCCACATGGTGGCCCACAGCATCTATAACTGTAGTCCAATGAGATCTAATATCCTTCTGGTGTGCAGGTGTACATGCAGGCAAAACCCACATATACATTAAATAAATAAGTAAATAAATCTTTTAAAAACAGAAATTAAATATTGTCACATGCTACAATACAGATGAAGTCAGTCATAAGAAGCCATATAGTAAATGATTTTATTTATATGAAACATGCTTCGCAAATATTCAAGGAAAGAAAATAAATGTAGATGGTGTGGTTATAACTAAAAATTGTTGGACAATATAGTCCAACAGGCAAAGGCATTTGCCACCAAGACTAGTAACCTCAGTTCAATACCCAGAACCCATAAGACAGAAGGACACCCAGAAACATTCCTCTGATCTGCATAGCATAGAACTGGGACACTTGCTCATACACACAATGATTAATGTAAATAAAAAAAGCTACTGCTATATTCTAAATGAGTGACAGGTGGTGTGAAGACTATGTTCTTTAAAAAAACAAAAACAAAAAACCTTAAAACAAGATTTAAATGGAACAAATAAACCTTACTATGTATGAAGTCACTAGTGTAGCCATACAAAAATTTTAGGTGATTCAAAGTTTAAAAATATTTTAGAAATTTTCATTTTATGTACTTAAGGTATCTTAAAGGTAAGGATTTGACTCCATGTTCCTGAAAAGTATTGCTCAGAAACAAATAAAATAAAATAGTCTCAAAAAATTGTAAAAAGAATTAAATACTAACTTTTCAGTAATTATATAATAGTAATAAATTGGTATTGTTATTGTGAAACCATCATATACTTAGTAATTACACTAATGCTGCTAAGAATCAAGATTTTCAATTTCATTTAGAAAAGAGAAACATTGGGTTAGAGGGATGGCTCAGCCGTTAAGAGCACTGGCTGCTCTTAAAAAGGACCGGGGTTCAAATCCCAGCACCTACAGGACAGTTCACAGTTGTCTGTAATTGGTGGCAATGGTGGTGCATGCACTCAGGAGGCAGAGGCAGGAAGATCTATGTGAGTTCAAGGCTAACCTGATCTACCAAGTGAGTCCAGGACAGCCAGAGATACACAGAGAAACCCTGTCTCAAAAAACTAGAGAGAGAGAGAAACATTAAAAATCAAGTGACACTTGTAATCTTAAATGTGATTTAGACTGCCCAAGGTCAAGTAAATACTGACAAAAACATGACACAAAAGCAGGCTTCGTGGAATCTGCAGTCACTCAACCTTGCTAGTAACAATAGCAGTACATGGACACACACTGAGACAACCCTACCAGTCAGCTTACTAGATGGCAAAAGTTAGTATCTGATGAAATAATATATTGGAGTGCAGAGATGGCTCCGTGGTTAAGAGCACTTGTCATTCTTGGAAAGGAACCAGGTTCTGTCCTCAGAACCCATGTGGTGGTTTGGAATCATTTGTAGCTCTAGTTTCAGGTGACCCAACTCCCTCATCTCACCTCCGAGGCCACCAGGCACACACAAGGTACATATACATACATGCAGGCAAAACATTTACACATACATTATAAACAAACCTAAAAAATGTTAAATGTATTTTGATGAACTCCTATTCATTCAAAAATTTTAAAAGATGTTATTTTTATTTGTGTGTGTGTGTGTGATTTTTTAAAAAAAGGAGCTCTGACATGACACTATGAGAATACAAACCTCCAAAGATGCTGTGGAGTTCATCTTCTTTTGGGCATCTACTGAATGCATGCAGCCTACCCTTAAGAATAGTTTGCTTCCCCAGTGAGACTACCTTGAAGAAAACTTAATTTTCATCTGCCAGGGGTTAACAATTGATGATTGCTTCTGGAGGCATGTGTCCACCTCTCCTTTTTGTTCTAGTATCAGTGCAGGTCTTAGGCATGCTGTCTCAGTCTCTGAGTTCATACGTGTCTGTGCTGTTGGTTTAGAGGGCCTTGTTTTCTTGGTGTCCTCTGTCACCTCTGTCTCTTACATGCTTTCTGTGACCACTTCCTCAGGGTTTTCTGAACCCAAAAGGGAGGGTTTGATAGAGGCATCTTGTTTTAGAGTTGAACATTCTGAGATCTCTAACTCTCTGCATCCTGTTAGGTTGTGGGTCTCTGTCTTTGTTCCCATCTGTTGTACGAGGAAGCCTCTCTGACTGTGGCTGAGAAAGGCACTGAGTCTTGGCCAGAGTCCCATAGTCTCTTTTCAATCAACGTTACTATTATGAAAAATAGCAACACTAGCAATGAAATTTCCCAATCTATTAAAAGAGAATTGAGTCCCAAACACACACATAGCATAATACAGAAACTCAGGATCACCTACTCACACATTGTTAAGTTATAAGACTTTTTTGTTCATTCTAAGTTCTCAGATAAATCTCTCTATCCTTGGGATTTTAAAAAGAACTAAGATAGTTGTTTTGAAGGCCCAAGAAAAGAAAGAGGACATAAAAAACATATTCTGTAAGAATTTTTAAAAAATAATTATTTTTGCATGCATATGTACATATGTGTGTGTGTGCACGCACATGTGTGTATGACACAGATGTACTGGTGCATGCAGGTACAATGATTATGAGAAGCCTGACATGGGTCCTGGGAACTGAACTTGGTCTTTTGGAAGAGCAGCAAGTGCTCTTAAGTCATCTTTCCAGCCCTGGAATCACTTTTAATTAGTGAAATCATGTCATTGTTCCCAGGAACCCTTAATTGTGTCATCCAAAATCATTCTCTTTAATCTATTTTGTGAAAAGTATGTTTTTTTGTTTTTTTTGGTTTGGTTGTGTCTCCCCCCCCCACCACCACCACCCACATACAAATAGGGTTTCTCTGTGTAGCCCTGACTGTCCTGGACTTACTCTGTAGACCAGACTGGCCTTGAACTCATGGAGATCCGCCTGCCTCTGCCTCCTGAGTGCTGGGATTAAAGAAGTGTGCTACCACACTG
Organism: Lophiomys imhausi; assembly: GCA_907164525.1. Classification (NCBI taxonomy): domain Eukaryota; kingdom Metazoa; phylum Chordata; class Mammalia; order Rodentia; family Muridae; genus Lophiomys; species Lophiomys imhausi. The sequence goes on from CAJQZJ010031840.1 coordinate 2,677,151, forward strand.
GGACCCTGAAAAGTATGTTTTATATGTATATCTTTATACTGTTTTTAATCCATTTTTTGTTTTATTTTTAAATTCCTAAAATGCCTCTTCTTTTGAATAAAATAATTCCATTTTTAACTGAAAACCAAGGATTTGAAACACAGATAATGTAGTCATCACTGAAATAATTTAATTAAAATGTACAGTCAAAGAGAAATCATATTTATGATGTAATTTAAAGGAAAACCCTCATATTTGCATACATACATACTCATGCATACACATTGACACACATCTTTTTTTTTTTTTTTTGGTCAGGGTTTCAGGGAAGCAAGACTCATTATATAGCCTTTGCTGATCTAGAACTCTAAGTGGACTGGCTGGCCTTAAACTCACAGAGATCTACTTGCCTCTACCTTCCAAGTGCTAGGATTAAAGGCTTATGCCACCACACCCAGTCACATCTACCTATGTTAAAATTTGTCATAAGCTTTTATGAATTTATAAGTAACTATAAGTGTTATTACTTAGATTAATTTGGTAAAGCCCAAAACAGCAGGCAGGACACATAAAACAGATCACGTAACAAACTGGCCACCAGAAATATGATACAGCAGTACTAGGAGCAATTTGTTTTATTTAAAAAAAAAATGAGTGGAGCCTAAAGTGTAATTTGGTAACTTCGGATTCTGAAGCAAAGAAAGGAACATCAACACCTGTAAAATCCAAAGGAGAATGAGAGTTAAAGTATTGTTCCCAAGCTAACTTGTTTTGTTTTGCTTGAGGTGGAAATGTCAACTCTGTAGCTCAGGCTGGCTTCAAAACTGATCCTCCCGCTTTGACCTTCCTGGGACAGTACTGGGGTACAGGCATTTACAGCCATGCCAGACCATTGCTAATCTCTTAGTTTGACAAATGTACCATAGTATTTATAAGACGTCAGTGCTAAAGGAAGCTGAATAAAAGATACGCAAGAACTTTGTCTCCTATCGGCACCTTCTATGTAAATCTAAGGTTATTTTTATGATTATGCTATCAAATCATCATCCATTCTTTCTAAGCAGTTTTACTTTCTTTTAATGAGAATTTAAGCATTTCCAAGGACAAGTGTTTGAGCTTGTACATTTGCACACTGTCTTTTTCAGGTGCAGAGAGCAAGTCTGCTGTGCAGTAGTAGAGGTGTCATAGAGGCCTTTGAATAATAAACAAACACTGAAACCAATATCCCCCCTTGTCAGCTTCTTCCTCTTTTTTTTTTTTTCCAGTGCAGCAGATCTTTGAGGACCAAGTGCATGCAAAATGTATTTCATGTTGAAGGCTAATCAGCTGAATATGAATCACAATTCTGCAAGTTTTCAGTAGTTATTCAAAAGGCAAAGTTCTGAGTAGGTAAAATCATATTGGAAAAAAATCTATGAATAGCGAGAGATGGAAGGATGAGCGGGCTCCTGCCAAGTTGATGTGAAGGCTGCTGTTTCTTCTGTCTTCACTGAGGAAAGTCCCTAATCCTATCAGATGTCTTTGGTTTTGAGGTTCACATAGTCAGCAGTGTCTTATTTGCATCGAATATGTTTAACTATGCAAAGTGCTTTCTCCAGGTAATTTCATAACAGCTGCTTGAGGCAGAGGGATTTCCTTTTCTTCAGTCAGGCAAAGAGGAGAAGCTGTAAGATTTCAGGTCACGGAGCCATTTAGTGGCCACAGCTAGAATTAGAAATCTAGTCTTTGGGGAGGCTGGAAAGATGGCTCAGCGGTCAAAAGCACCGGCTGCTCTGCCAGAGGATCTGGGTGGGTTTGGTTCCTAACACAGCAGCTGGCAGCTCACAGCTGTCTGTAACTCCAGTTTCAGGGGATCTAACACCCCTTTGTCACCCCCATGGGCACGGCACACACATGTTGCACATAGATTCAAGTAGACAAACATACTCATATGTACAGGAAAAAAAAGTCTAGTCCTTTTCAACATTTTTCAATGTCAGTTTGTGGACAGAACACATGGGAGACCCTGTTAACACTCAGGATCTCAGATTCACAGGGCCTTGGTCAAGGTAGGGCACTATTTTCACCAGGTTTCCAGGTTACCAAGGTCACAGGACACTTCTGAGTAGCAGGAAACTAGACTAGGTTGGGCATGGCTATGTTCTACGTGGAGTTTCATGTCATGCTTAGCAGAAGAAAAGGTTCTTGCATCAGAAAATATCTTAATATTATTCTCAGGCAAGAACAAGTGACTTCAAGCTTTGGAAATGGGCTTCATGCTCTGTTGTAGCTTCCTTCTGCACAAAATTCTCAGGGATCAACTCAGAAATTGTGCTCTCATGGCCAGGGCTGGAACTAGTCATACTTTGATACTTCGGACATCTATTTATCTTTATGATTCATTTATAAAAATAGTTTATAAAACACCTATGATAATTTTCTTAGAAATTACCATGTCCAACTCAGTTCCTGATGCATTTGTGCTCTGGGACTCACAGCTGTGTTCTTATTGACAAAAAACCCAAACTTGTACTTGACTCATCAGCGCTCCTGGATACCTGGGGCTAAGTACGCAGGTCAGGGGCTCTGTACACGGGGCATTTCCCAAAAGGACCCAGAGTCTTTTGCTCAACATATGGGATCTGGTTTGGTAAGCACAACACATCCTAAATGCAGGTTACTATGGTGTCTCTGGAAGGATTGCTTTGTGAAGAGGAATTGTCTATTCCTAAAGGCTAGAACTAGGGTGGGTGGGGTACAACCGTCAGGCTTGCAGGGGTCTTGCCCAGAGGACACATGGGCACCCTTGTGGATCCCTGTACCAAAGATGGAAGTGGAGCAGTATGAAGCCTCCAGGTACAGGCTCTAAATGGCAGACTCGGTGTCTCACTCTTACAACTAGACTGACTGGTATGGGAAGGTATTACTTTTCTTTGAGAAAATGCTCTTTGGTTTGTAATGTACCCTTTGTAAGTATGACTAAAGGACAAATATTACACTGCTGATGTATTTTCAAATGCCAAGCCTATAACCCTGTCCTGGGTGAGTTTGTTCCGAGAAACTGCATTTTGATGACAAGCACACCTCCGAACCAGAGGTTACCAGAATGTAAGTGCTGGGGTGACTGTTACTCTAGTGTTAAAGGATTTTACAGGATCACACAAGTTTTTTTTTTTTTTTTTTGTTATGGTGGGCTTTCTGGACTTTGCTTTGGTGGTACTGGGGATTAACCGGAAGGCTTCATGCATGCTGGTCATCTAATACTGAGGTATGCTTCTTGGCACTTCACTTTTTTTTTTTTTTTAAGTAAGGTTATTGCTCAACTGTCCAGACTAGACTTGACCTCTCATTGTAGCACATAGTAGTTGGGATTGTGGTACTATTATATTTTATTTTGAGTCGGGGTATAGGGTCCAAACATAATCTAGATTAACCTCTAGCCTTCTTCCAGTCTCTGCCCTGTAAGTGCTGGGATTCCAAGCATGCACCACCATGACCAACAGAAAGATAAGGTTCTTGCAGAATGAAGCTGTTATCACCAAGCATTCAGTGCTTTTGTACTGTCTCATTCAGCTAATGTTGAGTCCCACTATGTGGGTTTTGGTGGAAGGAGGAGAAAGAAAAGCCCATACTTAAGCTACTAAAGTAAGGCATAAAACTAATAAGCGTGTTGTACAATACACTAAGTTCTAACGGTTCTCCATGCTGCCATGGAGCTGCAACAAAAACTGATCTGAGGAGACAGGTAGGGATGTGGGGGGGGGGTACCAAAATTACAGGGTATCTGAAAACTGTGGACTCGAACAATTCTCTGGAGGGAAGCTGTGAAGGGCAAGGCTGGAAAGAAAAGTTGGGTTGTGGGAAGTTGTCTTGAAAAACAAGGCTTAAAGAGTAATTTCATCCCAACAGAAAGGAAAAGCCCCTAAACTTTACTGTATCTTCTAATTTTACCTCTGGAAAATCATGGGCATTTGTATCTTTAAAGCCAAAGGGGGACATTCTTCTTTCTGAGTCTCACTTTGCAGGCCAGGTTGGCCCTGAACTCTAAACAATTCTCCTGCATCAGCTTCCCCAGTGCTGAGATTACAGACATATACCACCAGCTCCTAACAATTATTTTTAAAATAACTTTATTTTGAAATTATTTCTCAACATCACAGATGAAAATATTTTAGTAAAATACAATGAAATTATAGCAGTGTTTATACATGTCCCCTGGAATACGTTGTGCTGATAGCATTACTGGTGCCATTTTGCATTTTTCTGTTACAGGAAAAACCAATAGTAAATGTCAATTGAATTCACTTTCCAAAAAAAAAAAAAACTTACATCAATGAACATTTTTTTTCTCTCTTCATTGAATTAACAACTTGAAAAAAATTAAGGGCTTCTCTAAAAGCATATATGAAATGCATGTGTATTTTGTGATCAGGCCTGTGGTTTCTGGGGAGTTACAGTGAGTCAGAAAACCTTAGCTTTGTTTCATTTCCCCAGCAAAGCTGTCTTATCATACATCAGTTACATGTTTCCTTTGAACTACTATGGCAGTTACAGCCATCCCTTGGTAACTGCCTGGAGGATTCTATTCACAGCTCTATTTGTATATTAGTTAGTGATCACTGGATAAATGCATATTTTGCTATCTTTGTTTCTATAACATTCATGAATTTGGATCATAAAAGGCCAGTTTTCCTCCCTCTTTAGCTTCTAGTATTTCGTTGCTCATTAATACTTTTTTCTAAATAAGGTCATATTATCTTAATCCAATTTGGAGCACAGTCTGGCACAGTGGAGCTGAGTCCAGACAGGAAAAGCTCTTAGGGAGTATGACAGTTGGTGTTGTTAACTTGACAAAATCTAGAATTACCTGGGAGACGGGCCTCTGAGCATGTCTGTTGGGGAATATCTTCACTGAGATGGAAAGACCCATTCACTATGAGTGGTACCATTCCCTAGGCAGGAGACCCTGGACTTTACAGAAGTGGAGGAAGCAAACAGTTCTAGCATGTATGTATCCACTGTTCTATTCCTTATAACAGATGTGAAATGAACAGCTTCCTCAAGTTCTCACTGCTGCGACTTCCCTGCTATGCTAGACTATCACACCTTAAACGAACCCTGGATCACTTTCTCCCCTCTGTTACTTTTGTCAGAGTATTTTATCACATCAATCTGAAAGAAACGAAGGCACAGAGTGATGGAGAGTTTGGTGGAGAGCAAATCAAACTTCTAACTATAATTTCTAAAGAGAATTTCAGGATATTGTAAGTTTGCAGATGTCAAGTACTGTTTTCTGGATAGACCTAGTAATACGTCCTAAAAGTTCTGTATGGTAGTCCTGTGTGTTCAAATCCGCCAGAAACCAAGTGGCCCTACAATTGAACACATAGGTATACACGCAAATACAAGACAAAACCCAAGACAATGCATCCTGCTACAATGAAAACCTTGTGGTATTTTAGAAGCCTATTTATTGGTAGCAACACTGTATACAACCTAACAGATACAACGCAATGCTAACTCCTCCTTCTCTTATAGCTAAATCATTACCTGGGTAAACTTATTTCCTTGCTGTGCTCAACATTACATGACAATATAAAATCTGAGTAGGAAAGTGGGACCAAAGGAATGCACTTTTTCCTTGAACCAAACTTGGGTAGTAACTACTATATGCCAAGTGGGTAAGTGTTGAATTTTCCTGCTTCTTACACATTTTTCTTGCTACCATGTCCAATTATAGACCTAACATGTGCCTCTTGGCAGTACTTGACAATGTGTTCACTAGTCTTATGTTAACTTGACACACAAACTAGTTATCTGAAAGAACCTCAACTCAGAAAATGCCTCCATAAGATCCTGCTGCAAGGCACTTTCTTAATTTAGTGGTTGAATGGGGAGGGCCCAGTTCATTGCAGGTGGTGCCATCACCGGGCTGGTGGTCCTAGGTTCTAAAAAAAGAGCAGGCTGAGCAAGCAATGTGGAGTAAGGAGCGCCCCTTCATAGCCTCTGCATCAGCTCCTGTCTCTAGGTGACTTCCTTTGATGATAAACACCAATATGCAACCCAAACAAACCTTTTCCTCTCCAACTTGCTTTTTAGTCATGGTGTTTAGATGTAGCAATAGAAACCTTAAGACCTTAAATACAAGCATTCTTTCTCTTTCTTTCTTTTTCAGTCTGTTCAAGACAAGGTTTCTCTGTGTAGCAATCCTGGCTGTCCTGGAACTCGCTCGCTCTGTAGACCAGGCTTACCTATAGCTCAGAGATGATCTGCCTGCCTCTGCCTCTCAACTGCTGGGATTAAAGATGTATGCCACCACCGCCAGGCTAAGTACAGGTACTCCTTAAAATAATTTTCCATGAACTATGAAAAGTACTCCAGAACTCTGCAAAATCATTTTCTTTTACAACAAAAGCATCAAATATCCAGGGAACTTTATTTTTAAATCATAAATCAAACAAACACAGTTTTTATTGGCCCAAACATGCATAATCCAACCTGAATATAAAATGTACTCAATAGGTAAATTACATGATACAAAGGGAATGTAATTTTACAAATGTGAAATGATTCCTGGCTATAGAAATTTAACAAATTAATTAAAACATTGTATTTTTAAAAACAGAAACACCTTAAAGCCAATTATCTATAGTAAACCAAGGGAAATTCTGGTATGGAATGATCTTATTCAAAGGAAATAAGGCACCTGCTATAAATTTAGAGAATATCTTTCACTCTTAAATTTATAATAAAATAGAATTAGTTAACCAAGACTTGCTTCAGAAGGAATCACAGATTTGCTTAAGTAAGTACAGGTATTCACTTACTGGGTGAAAAGAGGCGGGTAATCATCAGCCACCACCCTGCAGACCTACAGCCAGCGTTCTTTCCTGTTCAAATACACTTAACTTCCTGCGAATCCCTAACCCCCCTTCCCTTCACTCTCCTCCACCTCCGAGGGGATCCAAAGTCCCCGTGAGGTTTACACTGCTTAGAGAGCAGCCAGCAAGTTCCCTTCTGTTCCTCTGAAAACAGCTTATTTCAAAAGAGACCTATCTCCTGAGGCAAATAACAGACATAAGTGGGCTTCTTCCAATTCATAAGCAGATACTGCTTGGCTTTTGCGCCAAGTTCTGGCTAAACACATGATCAGGACTTGCAGTTTTCAACAGGACCAGAAAACCCCAAACCTGCCTTATCACTCTCACCCTTACTATTGGTAAAAAGAAAATTTCATCAATCACAACCTACAAAGTCATACCAAGGAAGACTAGATTGATTCTTATCAGTAAATTCATTTAATTCCAAATGCTACTTTAGATCGACATACCTAGAGTCCTAAGGGCATTTCAATCATAACTTTTTAGCTGCTGTGCCTTTTTGGTTTTAAAAGTGCAATTAACATGCTAAGATATCATATGGCACTCTGAACTCAACATGTTTCGACAAGGCATTTATTTCTTATAGTCTCTCCCCCTTAACTTTTGTCTAGCACAGTAAACCCCTTGATAAGTTAATTCTGGTGAAATCCATGACATCAGCAAACCATCCCTAATTTCATTCCATCATGATAGCTTTCAGTGAAACTGCAATTACTGATTAAGTTACAAAATGCTCAGTGGAGTTTCAAATAGATCTTAAGTGACTATCTTACTCATGCAGAATTCTAGGCTGTGTAACAGAAACATTATTGTTAAAACAGATGCAGCTGTCAGCACCTCTACTTATTTTATGTCCTCGAAGCTTTTAAAAAAAATTTAGGTGACAATGATTCTGGTAAAACTAGGCTGTTTAGTTGTCCAATAAGCACCTTATTATAGGACAGTTGCAGGACCCTATAATGGAGTGTGCTTTCAATTCAAGAGAGTAATAAAGTGTCTAGCTATATAAAACCTTAAGATTCCAAAATTTAAATGAACCTAATTGCATTTACACATTAGGGTTAACAAAATCCATACCCTGTCTACACAGATTTAATCTAATTAGCCAGAAGTTTTAATAACCACATAAAACTCATTCTGTACTGAATAAGTACGGTCTACTACGGGAACTCAATAATCAAATTTTATTGCTTTATTCATGTGGTGCTTTTGCAAGGCACTGTGGTATGGACTAGAAAATTTGGAATGACTCTTGAAGAAACCTTGGAATGACACATGAAGGATGATATGAAAAAGTCACTCTGAGGCAGGATGATTTACTGAATTGTTTTTAACAAGGGCATCAAACATCAGGAATGAGTTCAAGTTACAATCACAGAAGAGTGGAAACGTCTTAAGGTCAGTCACTTCACATGCCCATCCTGATACTTTGAATAATCTGGAAAATCGCTGTAAAGAGAAAGAGCAGATATTGAAGTAAGTTAGATAAAATAGGCCTCTAACTAAAAAGTAACCTATGGCAGCAGCTGTAGAATGCAGAGTAACTGCAGTTACAAATGCTAATCAAACTTTCTTGTGATAGGAAGCGAAGGCAGGGTTATCGTAATTAAACAAGTAAATGCCTTTAAATGATTATTTAAATTATTATCATCATCTTGTGGTGCTGGGGATGGTACCCAGGGCTCCATGCACACTAGGTAAGTGCTCTGCAACTGAGCTACATCTCCAACTCAAATTATTTCTTTAATCGCAGGCTCCTTGAATTTTACCTGTAAGGTGTTCCAGAGAGCTTCCAGACATGAAATTATTTTAGAAATAATTTAAAAGCATGAAATGAACAAGTTTTTCTACCACAGACTTATTTCAGTTTACTTCTAATATATCCTTAAAGACCTGCTTTCTAACATATGTACATTTTTTTCATTCTCACAAAGCTGAAATTCAATAATCTTTGTGTTATATAAACTGGTTGGTTCTTTGCCATTTGTCAAGAAAGCTTCCAGTTGTCAAGTTTACGAAAAAAGCAAAGTGAAATATGAAACTGTAATCTCAGTAACTGCCAAATATGGCAAATAAAAGCATCTGTCTCAATAATAAGTTTACATATTAAAGCAATAGACACATCAGCAGAGGCAAGGGTATATCACCCTAAAATCAGGCTGCCTTAGTAACTAATTCTTATTAACCCATTTTATTAACCTGAAAACATTTGTCTCATACATTAAATTGCCAAGCAGGTATGTTTCCTCTACAGATAATCAATTCTTTAGACTAGTCTTTCTATATATACTTAGTTTTTGACATAGACACATTAGATACTGGTGCAGTTCAATCGAGTTCTAGCATCCAGATGTTCCAGACATTAGTAAGATTTTTGCAACACCATTGATAATGGGTTACAATGCAAATCATTCTTATTCCAAGAGTTGCAATCTGTTTTGATCTTCTATGTGCACAAATCAAGGGAAAGGAAATTTCTGGGGCGCCCCCCCCTCTGTGGTACAAGCAATTTGGTTCACAAGAAACAATTTTGTGAAACTCTCAGCAGGTGGGTTGAGAACCACGAGGGTAGGACTCACCACGGAACCACGTCATTCCAAACCAAGGGAGCTCCCCAAACACTTACCAGAGCCACAAACAACAAAAATGAAGAGGGCCAATAACCAGGGTCCTACCGACGCCTTTTCTTCGGGGGCGTTTCTCTGCAAAAAGGAAAATCAAGTTTCAAATGCAGAGAAACCACTTGGATCCCGGGCTCCCATGGCCTGCACCCTAGGCAAGGTGGCCACCGGGGCCACTCACAGATCTCTCCTCCCGCCCCAGATTCCATCGCAGCTGGAGTCCAGACTCAAGAGGGTCTGGGGAGAACTCGCCGTGGCCCCGGCGCGGGCCTCTCCGGCATGGAGAAGGGTGCCCGCTTTTCCTTACCGAGGTCTTGGCGACGTTGCCGCGCTGAGTAATGTTCTTGCTGTGCTTCTCGTTGGCCATACGGATCCTCTGCTTGGCGACCATCTTCGCGGCGCCACCTGCCCCAGGAACCCCTCGGACTCGCTAGCTCGCCGCTCCCGGGCCGCCGGGAGGCTCGGCTCGCGGTGCCTACGCCGCCTACGGCCCCTGGGCCTGGACGCCGAGCGCTGGAGCACCAGAGCACCGGCAGCCGCCGTCCACGGCGGTCTGTGCAGCCGAGGGGTGGTGCGCCGGGGGTGGGGGGAGCGGGTCGCAGGGCCGAGAGGCAAGAGCCCAACCACCGGACGGTCCAGCCGGCAACCTCGAACTAGTCCGGGTTCGGCTGCCAACGTCAGCACTGGGCAGACCCCGCCCCGCGGAAGTGCGGACTCCGCCCGCTCCAGAGAGGGAGGGCGAGGGCTGGCCGCCGCGGCAGCGGGGCCGGTCTACGCTCGGGAAAGCAAGGCCCCGGAGCTGCGCGTGCGCGCTCGGAAACCGGAAGTGAATTGGCCCCGAGGCTGGCGGCGGCGGAAACAACAACTCGCGAGTTGGGAAGACGTGTAGAGGCCGGGTTCGGCCTTCGTTGAACTCTCACCCTAGCGCATGGGTTTCTTTTTCCGGGACAAGATGGCGCCGTCCACACCGCTTTTGACAGGTGAGTTCCGAAAGAGCGAGAGGCTCTTCCTTCGGAGTGGTTTCTTTCTGCATCTTTGTGCTGGAGAATTGCCTGGCAGGCCTGGGAGTCCGACTTGCCTTTTCTCGTGGTTTGTGGAAGGACCAGACTGTCTTTTGGTTTATGTGATAACACATGCAAATGAGAAGTGAAGCGTCCACCCATCGTTCATCTTCCACAGGAATAGAAAGATCACAGAAGGTGCTAATTAGATATGTAACGTCTGATCTGCAATACTGGTGTTCCTTGGGCCCTTAGAACACCTGATGCATAATAGCGTGACTCCCTGCGTCAAATTCATCTGAACTTAAGTAATTAAAAGTTATGTACTCCCCATTTTTGTGAGGTTTGTAGAAATGAATAGGGAGTGAGAAATCGCTAGTATAGATTAGATTTCATGATGAAGATTTGGCTTACGGTGGCAGCAGTGAGCAGGAAAATGATTTTCTAACGTTTTCAATTGAAGCAATTGTGATCATTTTAGAAGTTGGTCATTAGAAGTCCCTGGGAATTTGAAGCTGTTTGTTGTGCTTTAAAGAAAATAAACTGTTGGACATCACCGGGAAAGGTGCTATATACCCTGGGTATGTATGTTAGAATAAACGAAGAATTGAGAAAGAAAGCACTTGGAAAAGAAAAAATCTTTAGTAACTATATAGGAAGAAAGACGAATTCATTAGGAAAACACCTATTTTTGAGGATTGGGAGTTATGTCCTTCTGAGACACGGCAACGCTTTTATACTTCTTGCCAATCTAGGAGTACATTTTAAGATCCATGCTTACTCCTGCTCACTTAGACTACCATCATTTACTCACTAAATATTTATAAAATGGGAACTATAAATCTTCCAAGCACTATGCAAGACTGAGATTGTTTCGTTTACATTTATTATTTATTTATTCGTGTTTGTGTGTGAGCATGTACCCAGGAGTGCAGGCCTTAAGAGGCCCAGAAGAGGGTGTGTGATTCCCTGGGGCTGCAGTTACAGTTGTGAGCCCCACCCTAAGTGAGAGCTGAGAATTGAACTGTGTTCTTTTGGAAGAGAAGCAAGTACTCTTAATGCTGAGCCATCTTCCCAGGGCCCTTTAAGATTGTTTAAATGGCATAATTCTGTAATTTAATAGTTTCTCTAGCTTCATAAAGATAACTTTGTTATTTAAACGTTTAAATACTAAATGAATATTTGAATTCTACTTAAAAATTTGTACATTGAAAATTTATTAAATGTTCTGCCCTTTTGAGGCAGTGTAAAGTTCATCCTGTGTTAGATGCACCATATGGATCACTTATAATGTTGGAATAGCTCTTGACATTATTGCTTTGCCACCCCATCTTATTTTGTGTTTCATTAGTACTGAGTTGTTTGTTAAAGTCCTTTAAACTATTCTTTGGATTATCCTATTCTTTGTGATTATCCTAATCTTTCTATTGATTTGGCAAGCTTTTTCTAAGCAATTTCCCATGCTTTCTGGATGGCCACTTTCTGAGCTATTTTTCCCCACAATTTTTTTTTCACTATTTTACCACTTACCACAAAGGAAATTATCTTTGTTCACATAATTTTCCTTCCCTGCTAGACTGTAAACTTCTTGATGTTAGGGGTAAAATCTTATTCATTGCTGCCTTTTCAGTACCTAGTCCAGAACCCAGTAAGTAATAGACACTAGACACAGAAGAATTAATGAAGAATGGATTGTGTTTAATCAAAATAATGAAGAATAACAATTTTTCTTAAAGTATTCAAAGTTAAAGTCTTTGTTCTGACACTCTCTCAGTCTCTTATTGTTAGATGCCCAAAGATTACTTGGCCAGATTTACACTACAAATTTGCAGGGTCAAGATTATACTCAGATATTTCCACTCCATGGTCTATTTTCTAACAATAACACACATTTTTTAATCTTTTGAACATTCTTAGTTTAAATTTTTTTAATTCCCAAATTAGGTGGCTAGAGAGATGGCTCATCCGTTAAGAGCCCTGGCTTTTCCAAAGGACCCAGATTCAAATCCTAGCACCCACATGGCAGTTTGAAACTGTCTATAATGGCTGGGAGTAGTGAGGCACACCTTTAATCCCAGAACTCCGAAGGCAGAAGCAGGCGGTTCTCTGTGAATACAAGGCTAGCCTGATCTACAGAGTGAGTTACAGGATAGCCAGGGCTACACAGAAAAACCCTGTCTCAAAAAAAAAAATCCCAAATTTTGTTTAACTTATGGAATTTATAGATCTGTAAATAATTTGGAGCTTAACAGTGAATTTTGTTTTTATTACTCTAAGACAGAAATGAAAAAAGACCAAAATATGTGAAAAGTGAATTTTTAAACTTCTTTTAAAAAGCTATAATGTTGACAAATTCAAGTATTCACATAAACCGCAACTTAGTTAACAAATATATTTATTAATAACTATAAGTTGTTATATTAAGCCGGTGGAGCAGCCGGCAGTGCCCAATGGGAAGCAGGCAAGCCTGGCTTATCTTAGCTGGTGGCCTGTCCTGTCCTAGTGATAAGGCCTGGGACCAAGGGTGGCCTCTCACCACCTGCAACCAAAACTCTGTTAACAAATATGTTTATTAATAACCATAAACTGTTATATTAGGCCAGCAGAGCAGCCGGCGAGGCTTGGAAGGAAGCCAGCAGGCCTGGCTTGCCTTAGCTGGTGGCCTGACCTGTCCTGGGGATAAGGCCCAGGACCAAAGGTGGCCCTTTCCCCAATAATTAAATACACCAAGACCTTTTAATGTTTCAAAGCTTAGGCCTTAGCTGACTCTCAATCAGCTAATCTAAATTAACCTGACCCACTATTCTCAATCGCCATGTGGCTTGCTGTACCTTCGGGCTCACAGAGCTCACACCCAGGTGTTCTGCTGCTTCTGAGTCCTGACAGGAAGAGTGGGCTTCTTCTGTATGTTCCCAGGTTTGCTTTCTTCCTCCCAGGAAGTTCCACATTCCTATTCTCTCTCTGCCCAGCTAAATGGCCACCAGTGACTTTTATTAACCAATTAGAGAGTGCCTTAGAAAGGGAGATACAAGGCCTTTCTCCAACATTCACATGACTCCAAAAATGTATTTTCTTTATTTCCTAGTTCTTACTTTTCTTCTATTAAAGGAGACAAGTATATCCTCAGGCAGATAATCAAGCAGCCTAATAACTAAAGGAAAGAGCTGTTCTTTGTTTGGCCAGCACTTCCAATGGAAATCTCAAGGCTGGCTGTCTGCCTTAATTTAAGTCTTCATCCTTGCTTCAGCCAACTATTGAAGAGGTCAGGACCAAATTACATTCTCACCTTTGAATATTCTTAAAGGAAATTAGTGTTTCTTAAAAGGGGGCTTGATACTAGTTATTCAAAATGATATCCATTACACTAACTCCGTAGTCATTCAAAATGAGGAATCATACCAAGTGTGAATACACTATTTAAGCAAACTTTACATTCTATTCACTTTGTTACATTTAAACACTTGTAATTATACTGAATTCCTTATCAGAATGCTATATATAGAGAAAATGTGTTTCATTTATTTAAAAGTTTTGAGTCTAGATTTTTGTACACTATTCTAAAATTAAAGCCATTTTTTTGGTAAATGTTGAAGTCTTAAAGTTTCAGTTTGCTTAATATCTGCTATCCTGTCATCAAAGTATTACTAAAAATTATTAAAAAAAATCTTTTTATTTTTATTTCGATATTATTTAAGACTCATGAGAGGTGTAGCACAGTTAAAAAAAAAGTACTTAGCCTTCACTAACAGTGTGACATGAACATTGAATGTTATCAAAACTAGGAAGTTGTCACAAGCACAGCAGTATTCACAAAACTACAACCCTTACCTGGGTTTTTTGGTGTGTGTGTGTATGTGTGTAGGTAGGTGCATTACTAAGAAATGTTATTACATATATATCAGATGCCAAAGAAACTCAGGACAAATGAGTGTCGTTGTTGCCTTTTAGCACACCAAAGCACAAAGTGGCCTGTAGGTTCTCTTAGAATCACAGGTACCTGTTAGAGAGGCCTGTCTCCTCTTAGCTCTTTTCTCCATGCCATCTACCCTAAACCTCTCTAGCCCAGGTGCTTCCTTTCCCCCAGCTTCTGAGTCCTATAAAAATCTGCCATTTTAATTTCAGCCTTATGCGGTCTTGATTATCTCTGTTTACTCTGTTGGCTCCCTCTCTTCTTTTCTTCTCCCCTCCTCCACCCTCTTCTTTCATAGCCTGGTTCAGTCTGGACACTTCAGATGCCTCTGACTGTACTCTGCCTTATATCTATAATAAAATCCTTCTCCTCAGCCATACCTTGGAGCAGCCATATCCTCATTTTCATTCAGTGCACAAATTCATGAAACTACTGTCAGACTATAGCACAAGAAAGTCTTGTATTTCCCTTTTACAATAAAATCCTTCTCTTTCTAATCCTTGAGAACTACTATTTTGTTTGGGATCACAATAATTTTGTCATTTCAAAAGTATTTTATAAATGAAATCATCAAAAAGATAGCTTTGAATATTTTCTTTTCAAAGTTTCTTTGTTTTAGAATGTAAACATGTACATCTGAATGTGGAGCCTCACACCTATAACTCTAGGAGGCTTGGTCAGGAGGATTACTGTGAATTCTAGGCCAGCCTGAAGTATACTGTGAGACTCTGCTCAAAAGTAAATAAATCAATAAAATAAAAATGAAATCAAATAACATGAGTATATGCATTTTGGAAAGCAATTGACTAATTTGGATAAAGATTTTACTTGTCCAAAAAAAGGCAGATACCAAGAATAGGAGACCACATGAGACACTGAGTGTTACTTGAACCAGAAAAACACCACAACAGTTTTTGCAGTCTTTTAAAATGTTACATGTTGTTTTTTTAGACTTTGATTATGTGTGAGAGTGTGGTTGATATGGGTTTTATTTTTCTTTGTGTTGCTGTTTTTTTTTTTTATTACTACTCCTATTTTGGGTTTATCATCTGTCCTAGTATGAAGTATAGGTCTTAAAAACAAATTTTAGAAAAATCATTATGGTTGTCTAGAACATCCTGAGTTGTCATGTTTCCAGAAATGAACAATATAGAGGATCCGTGCTACCAATGAAAGTGTCACTAGAGCTGGGGAAAGCGTTCTTGCTCTTTGTCTGTTAGTTGAAGCACATGTACTTGGGTAGCAGTGAGAGTAACAGAACAGCTGATGACATTCCTATTGTATAGTTAGTTACATGCAGCCTTCTTAGGACTGTACTGACAGTGTGCCATTCTATTCTAGATCTGTATGTAAATTCTGAAAAAGCTCTTAGTGGGTTAGATTCCACCACACCATTATGAGAATGACCTTACACTGGCTAAATTTCTACATAATGTACAACTAAGGTATGGTCTTAATAAACTCACTAATTTTAAATTTTTATTTGTGGTTTACCCCTCTAATGTTTGTTAACATGTGACTTATGCTGAATGTGGTAGCCTTTAATCCCTGCAGTAGAGGGCAGAGGTAGTTGGATTTCTGTGAGTTCAAATTAATTATAGTATTAAGAAAATATGGCCTATTCTAAATCCTAATGTATCTTATATACATTGCAGCAGGTTGATTGATTTGGTACTGAGAAGTGCTACTGCTTTCCCTGTGTGGTAGCAGAATTTTAATGCTGTAAAGAATAAAACTTCAGCCGGGTGGTGGTGGCGCACACCTTTAATCCCAGCACTTGGGAGGCAGAGACAGGAGGATCTTTGTGAGTTCGAGGCCAGCCTGCTCTACAAAGTGAGTTCAGGACAGCCAGGGCTACACAGAGAAACCTTATCTCGAAAAACCAAAAAAAAAAAAAAAAAAAAAAGACTAAAACTTCAAGGCTATAGATAGAGGTAACTCAATGGTAGATATACTTACCTTAATGTATATAAGTTGATTAGCACACACACAAAATAAAAAGGTGATATAAATAAATAAATGTATTTATAATGTGTTTACTTTACATGATTGCCTATAGGAGGCAGATCTCTGTGAGTTCCAGGACAGCCTGGTCTTCATAGAGAGTTCTAGGCCAGCTGAGGCTACATTATGAGGCCTTGTCTCAAAAAAAAGTTTACAACCCTTCACAGTTTTAAAATCTGGGACATATTTTGGCACAGGACATTTTACAAATTTTATTATAGTTTTTTAAAATTAATATCTTCAGCATTTGATTTAAATTATAGCAGTGAATCAAACTGGCCTCAAACCCTATGTCCCTGCCTCAGTCACCTGAGTATAGAGTGATAGGAGGTGAGTACTACCACACCCAACTAGAAATCACCCTGAAGACAGTGCTAAAGTCTTTTTAATCCCTAACACTTAGTACAAAGTGGGGCACACAGAAGCACCTCAAATAGTCTGTAAGCCATTGTGTCCAGAGTTTCAGTTTTGAGCTTGATAGGCTCGCTCCATTCTCTTGTCGGGTAATGATGGGCTATCTTCTTAGAATCGCTGCTCAGTTGGTATTCTGCATGTGAGAAAGAGGCATCCTGCTGTTTGCTTACATATGCCTAACAAAACCAGAGTTTTTATGTGTTTACTTGTTCTTTATTGCTAAATTGGCAACTCCATAAAGATGTAGATATTTTTTTTTAACTGTAAATTATTTACTGTTCTTGTGGACTGCCCAGTATCTGAAATTGAGCTGGTTGTTTCTTAGGATAAGTATTTTTCCAATAACTGTCTCTTAAGAGTTCTTGGGAAAAGAAAGAAATGAAAGGATTAGAATGGGAGCTAAGCCCTACCCCATCTATGAACTTTATTGCTTTCCTAGTAACTAGGAGAAGGATGGAAGTGTCTGGAAGAGTCTAGCTAGCAAAAATGGAAATGTAGTGGAAGCCATGGGCATTAGCTAAATTTTTTTCTCTTGGTTGCTTAAAGTGCTATTGAAGTAGCAATTCATCAGTAAGTTCTGTTACAGTTTGCTACATGGTACATCCTCATTTCCTGCTTCATTCTGAACCAAATGTCTACAATTTTCTGTGAAACTATAGACTTCCTCCACATCCAGTTCATTTTCTGCATTGTACCAAATTGATCTTCACAAATGCAAATCTGGTTTTAGAAGTCATTGTGAAACTCTTGAGGGTTTTTTTTTTTTTTTTTTATTCTTAAGATACTGACCAACATTACTTAACTTCGAGCTCCATTTTCTTTTAGGTCTGAAGCCTGTTTTCTTTTTCCTGCTTCTTTTACCCACATAAATTTCTTTCTGTTCTTGATACTTTTTCCTATCTTTCCCTTGGATTGTTTGAACTTGTTTCTGCTCTCTTTGCTTAACTGTATTTCACTGAGTTTGTATTCTTTCTACTATGACACAGTTGCTTTTGTTTTGTTGGTGATGTTTTGAAGCTTTTAAGCTATATAGTTTTTTCTATCCAGTTACATGGTTTTTTGTGAAAAGGTTAGAAAGTGGACATGAAATGTTAACATTCTATAGTATAAGGAAATGTTTCATGATTTCACTATCTTTGAAAGCCTGTGGCTTTTCGGTAACATTCAGTAGTAAAGCTGGGTATTTCTAGCAGAGTAACCAACCAACTTTTTTTCCATTGTTTCTTTAGTCCGAGGATCAGAAGGACTGTACATGGTGAACGGACCACCCCACTTCACAGAAAGTGCAGTGCTTCCAAGGTATAGCTTGTGTCAAATGATATACAGGAAACTTACAATGTTTCTTAAAATACTTTAGCTTTTACTTTATGTATATGGGTGTTTTCCCTATAGTATGTCTACGCAACACTTGTGTGGGTTGTGCCCATGAAAGCCAGAGAATGGTGTTGTACCCTGTGAAATGGTAGTTACAGGCAGTTATGAACTGCTAAGTGGGTCCTTGAAACTGAAGCTGGGTCTTCTGGAAGAGCCATGAATGCTGTTAATTGTCATGTCTTCAGCCCATTGACTAAGAAAGAAAACGAACCGATAAGCTAGTTTCTTGAGATGTTTTATTAACAAGATAGGAAGAATTCTTATTCTTTGTCCAGAAAAATAATCTTGGAGATGCCTCAGCAGTTAAGGGCACACGCTGCACTTCCAGAGGATCCAAGTTCTGTTCCCAGCACCCACCTCAGGTAGCTCACAACTGCCTGTAATTCTAGCTCCCATGGATGAAACATCCTCTTCTGGCTTCCACCAGTATGTGCTGCATGTGCACACACATGCACACAAATAAAATCTTTAAAAAAGGAGAGAAGAAGAGAGAAAGAAGACAAAAAAGAACTAATGGCTTAGCAAGGAAAAGTACAGATGTTAGTGTAATTGAGTTTGTGCATTTAGTTTGGAAAAATTTCATCTCTACAATGAGAAAAACTTGGCAATATGATATGTCACTATTATTAATCACTATGCCGCCAGGAGATGAAAATGGCATAAAAAGGAGGAAAGTAAAATATGTATCTGAATACATGTATTTTTTTCCCAGAAAGAAACCATAGAAGGTTAAAACAAAACCGAATAAAAATGATAACCTATAACAGGTGACAAAATATACAATTTGGTGTACATATTGTTTTGATGTTGGGTCATACAATTCTTTTAAATAATAAAATTAGATAAGAACAGAATAATTAAAATGGCTAAATTAAACAGCTTATGTTGAAGTGGCAGTATAATCTTATAAAGATCTGCAAAATTATTGAATACATTAAGCAGTATTATTGTTAGCTAAAATTTGTTGTGTTACTTGAGGCTATTGAAAGATAAAGTAATTCTGCTATCTTTATGTTGCTATGGCCAAAATAAGTAAACAAGGAAGGAGTTTATTTGGGTTCCAGTCAGTGGTTGACTGGTCCATTGCACTTGTGCAAAATATCATACAGACAGGTCAAAGAGGCCATTCTTCATGTCATGGAGGCCCCAGGAAGCAGAAGGGTCCAGGGCAAAATGTAGACCCTAGGAATATGTCCACTCCTGCCCTTCCTCAACAATAGTCTGTCTTCAACAATTTGGCCACCTTCCAATACTCTTCCTATTTTAATCTATCATTAGATTAAGCCATTTGTTAGATGAGCCCTCAAGACATGCTCTACTGTGCAAATCCCCAAGGGCCCTTTGCTAATTGTTTAGACATCTCTCAAGCCACTCAAGTCAAAACTAGCCATTAGAACAATCATAGTAATTTCAGTAGGAACTAAATTATTTTAGCATAAGAGTAGAGAAACACTCATATATCCATATGAGCCTCTTCTTAGGAAACTATTTGTGGGACTAGAGAGTAGCTCAGTAGTTAACTAAGCCACTTGCTCTTTTAGAGGACCCAAGTTCAGTTCCCAGCACCCACAGTGAGTGGTTACAACCTCCTATAAACCTTACTCCAGTGGATCCAACTCCCTCCTCTGGCCTCCAATGGTAACAATTCATACATGGCTTCAATGAACATACTCACACATACACTACCAATAAAAATAAATATATCTAAATAAAACATTTGAATCCAAGTTCTGTCCAGTTAAAGGGCAGGAAGCAGTAATGAAAGATTAATGGACCTTATGAAAGAGTCAGAGTAATCAACTAGAAAGAGTTTAATGCCAGCCTAAGAAGGGACAATTTAAATATTAAGAATCATAGTGAAGAATGAAAATATTAAATATAAATATTCCAGAATAATAAAAAAAAATAAAATCTACCTCCATATCTTATCTATCCATGGTACAAACCCCACTCCCCAGGGGATTTTTTTTTTTTTTCCAAGAGAAAGTTTCTCTGTGTAGCCCTGACTGTCCTAGACTCACTTTGTAGACCAGGCTGGCCTTGAACTCATAAAGATCTACTTGCCTCTGCCTCGCAAGTGCTGGGATTCAAGGCATGCGCTACCACCATCCAGCTCAGGATTACTTTATGTAGCCCTGGCTATCCTGGAACTTGCTTTGTAGATCAGGCTGTCCTCAAACTCAGAGATCCATCTTCTGCCTCCTGTGAGCTGGGACTAAAAAGTTTGCACTACCATATGTGGCTTAAAAAATCCCACATTTCATAGAAACCAAATAGTTGATGAATATAAGTTCTTTATAGGATTCGTTAGTAAACACAGAAAGAATTAACTGGATATTTTGTAATCAGAAAGAAATTATGGGTTTAGACTCTCAAGCTTTACGATGTATCCAAACTGTCTGAAAAAGGTGGGGAAATAGCTGAGTGGAGTACTTACTTGCCTAGCTTATAGCTGGGATCCTCAGACATCTTAAGTAGATAGCTGTTTCAGTGTCTATTTTAAATTTAAATGTCAGTCACTCCTTTCCCACACTTTGAGTAGCAATGATGGAAACATCATGCAAGTGTGGCTTTCATCGAGATAGAGTCTGAGAACAAGTGGTGGTATTAGAAGATGAGGTAGCCTGGGCTCTCAGCTGAATAGCTGAGGGTCAGGAACAGATGGCTGAATCCAACACAACCCAGCTGTTAGTGAGAGCAGAACAAGGAGATGATGCAGCAGCTTCCTCCTCATACAGGGGGTTTGTTTTCCAGTGTTGGGGATCAAACCCAGGTTAAGAACGTTTTTAAAAAGATGTAAAACTTGATTCTTGCTGGTGTTTTAGATGTATAGTTCTGACTCTGCATTAGAATCACCTGGGGAGCTCTTTAAAAAACAGATTCAATCCAGGTGGGAAATTTAATGTGAAATAAAAAGAATAAGAAGGGCCAGGGATACATATAGCTCAGTGGTAGAGCATTGCTTAGCATATGCCAGGCACTGGGTTTAGTTTCCCATCCTGGAAGACAAATAAACAGAAACCTAAAAGAAAGAAAATCCAATTCAGGTACTGAACATTATGTGAAGGTGTTGATTTTATGAGAGGATATGGCACGGTTTTCATTATGGTGTTTTAAAATTGTCCTCATCAGTTAGGGATGTATGTTAAAGTATTTGCATAAAATGATTTAACATTTGATTGAAATTTTAACAGTTTTATGTCTTTTTTTTTTTTTTTACATGCATGTATGGTCTGTACATCCTATGAGTACAGTGCCTACAGAGGCCAAGAGAAGGCATCGGATCCCCTGGGACTGGAGTTAGAGACAGCTATGACTCTCCATGCAGATGCTGGGAATAGAACTAGGGTCCTAGGGAAGAGCAAGCAGCCAGTGCGCTTACTCCTGAGCCACTTCTCCAACCTCTGATTTTTGTTTATTTTTAGTACTTGAGGTTGGTGATGAGTGCCTATATTTTGTATCTACTTAAATTTTTTTTTAATTTAAAAATTTGTATTGACTGGGCAGCCTCACACATTTAATCCAAGCACTCAAAGAGTCAGAGGTAGAACCAGACAGATCTCTGAGTTCAAAGCCAGGCAGGGCTACATAGTGAGACTCTGTCTCAAAAAATAAATAAATTATATCTGTATAATTTATAATTACATCTATTATTATATTATATATTTGTATGGAAATAGCAACATTTCTCATTTGCCAAGATTAAGAAAAGAAGTAAGGGAAGAAGAAATGGCACACTGATTAAGAGCAATGGCTGCTCTTTCAGAGGACCATGGTTCAATTCTCAGCACCCACACAGCACTTTACAGCCTACTGGGACTTCAGTCTCAGGGGATCTGATGACCTCTCTGGCTTCCCCAGACACTGCATGCATGTCGTGCACAGATTTACATTCAAGTAAACCCTCATAATAAAATAAAATAAAATCTCAACAAAAAAAGAAAGAAAAGAATTGATTTCTAGATTCCATACTGTAGTAAAATTGACACCAGTCCTAAACACAGTTCTAATACAAGTTATTAAAAATACTGTTTGTGAACAGGCATGGTGGCACACACCTTTAATGGTAGCACTTGGGAGGCACAGGCAGGCAGATCTCTCTGCGTTCAAGGTCAGCCTGGTCTAGGAAGTGAGTTTAAGGATAGCCAGGCCTGTTACACAGAGAAACTTTGTCTTGAAAAATGTAAAAGAACCCTCCCAAAAAGCACAACAAAAATCCAAAAACAAAAACTTCTGTCTGTGAGGTGAGCATGATGGTGCATGCCTCTAATCCCAGCATCTTGGAAGCAGGGCAGGTCTTTGAGCTCTTGGCCAACTTGGTCTCTAGAGAAACTTCCAAGACAGCCAGATCTACATAGAGAAATCTTGTCTCAATAAAACAACAAACAAGTGCTGTTTATAGCCATTGAGATAAGGGTATGATTATGGAGTCAAAATGAGGAAGGTAGATATGAGTAGGCTGGAGTAGTCTAAAACATAGGAGGAATTAAAAAGGATAATAGAAACTTCCTGTCGTAAAGTTTGAGAATGAATTGTAATATGACAAGACAGGAGATATATTGTTCATAGAAATTTTGTAAGTTTCATTGTCTGGAAAGTGAGTATAAGCTACCATTATTTACTGACAACAGAAGCAAAATATATTTTAAGGTAAATTAATGAGGTAGTGCTGTTTAAAAGGCTGTATTGGTCAGTTCTTGGTGTATTTGTTGTTACTTAGCAATTGAAATATTTGTTTGCTGCAAAGTTCTCATTTAACATCACTGTACCCATAGACATGTATGTGTATACTCACACACACATCTATATCTGGCTAGGCCATCTCCAGTAGAATTGTGGTACTTACAGTTTTGATCCCTTGATAGATTTCCACAGATGATCCACAGAAGCCTGCATCGCCCCTGGCTTCCTAGGATCTTTGTATTGTTTTTACATTAAGTCTCCACATAGGGAAACTGATGGAAGAATCTAGTCTTTCAAGTCCAAGGGCCCTTTGGTCCTTGAGGGTAATTTTTTCAGCACTGTTTGTCATGCAGGTAGTATAGTCCAGTCCCTACAAAGCCTCTGCACTGCAGCCCCTCAGCTTGTTCAGGCCGACTGCTAATAACTTTCACATTTAGTTTCATTATTTTGGCTTCTTTGGTTGATGTCTCAGTCTGTGTTCTGTTGTTGTCAAGAGATACCATAACCACAGCAGTTCTTATAAAAGAAGGCATTGAATTGGGACTTGCTTACAGTTTCACAGGTTTAGTTCATTGTCATCATGATGGGGACCATGGTGGCTTGCAGGCAGACTTGGTGCTGGAAAAGTGGCTGAGAGTTCTACAGCTGGATCCACAGGCAGCAGAAAGCATGGGCCACTGGGCCTGGCTTAGGCTTTTGAAACCTCAAAGCTCACCCCCACTGACCCATTTTTTTAACAAGGCCACACCGCCACTCCCTGATGGCTAAATGTTCAAATCCCTGAACCTATAGGGGCCATTCTTATTTAAACTACCACACCAAAAAGAGATCTATTTCTGAAGGTTTATCTGCTTGCATGAAACCAGTTTCCAGCATACTTCACAATGGTTGCTGACATTACATTTTAAAAGGTAAAGTATTTAAATAGACAAAACATTTTGGAATATTTTCTAAAATTTGTGTAAATTATTAAGTCATTGAGTTAATGGATTGTACATGTGTTAATCAGATCTTTTTAAAATTATCATTAATGCCTTTTAATTTAAACTTTTTTTTTTTCAGGGAATCTGAAAAAAATTGCAAAGTCTACACTTTTAGTAAGGATGGGACACTGTTTGCCTGGAGCAATGGAGAAAAGTTAGTGCTCATTTACCGAAAATTTTATGTGCCCCACTAATATAACCATATCCATCATGTTTTGAAATGCATGTATTCAGTTGTCATTGATAAAGTCTATCTTTTATTGTTGTGTAGTGAGTATTTTGCACATCCTTAAAGGTGTTTATATATATATATGCCATAAATTGAGTTATGCAGTAACTTAGAATTAAAAATTAATGTTAGAAAAATTATTACTGAGGAAACTGAAGTTATTTGAAGTAGTGTTCTAACTTATTGGTTAGGGGTTCTTAAATTTATTACTATCATTTAGAAAATATTTTTTGCTTGTTTACTTTAGACTTAGATATTTTGTATTTTAAATTTCGTTAAATCAGTAACTAAAGTTAGTTCTATTAGTTTTATTGTGTATAGAAGCATAGAAATTATTCAAAGCAATGATTAGTATAGTTTATATTATGAAAAGTATCAGATTACAAAATTGGTCTAAGAAAATATTTTCATTAAATTGTCATATTTTTCTAAAACCAGTTCTTTTTAATTTCCCACAAAGTCATTACAACATTTCACAGATCAAGAAAATGCTAAACCATCTGTTGCTTATTTTTCTTTTGTTGTTTTCAACCATATTATGGTTATGCTGTTAGGCTTTTCAAAAAGAGAAAACTATATGTATTCGTCTGGATATAGAATTTAAACGTTCTTTATAGTAATATATTCTAAAATCTTCTAAAAGTCATATCAAATGTGATTTTTTTTAATTAACTATTAAAAACTGTTAAAATTAATTCACTTTTTTAAGTTATTGACTCTAATAAAATACTTGCATTATTAGCCACAATGTTAAGTGTTTTTTGTTTTATTTTTGAGACAGGGTCTCTCTACATAGTGCTGGCTGTCCTCAAGCTTACTATGTAGATCAGGTTTACTATGTAGATCAGGTAGTTCCTCTGCCTCCTTAGTGCTGGGATTAAAGGCATGTGCTATATGCCCAAATCAATTTTTATGTTTTTAATTATGTATTTATTTATTTACATGTATATAGACTATATGGGTGTTTTGCCTGCATGTGCATCTGTGCACCATGTGTGGTAGTGCCTATAGAGGCCAGAAGAGGCAGCAGACCTGAGACTAGTTCATCATGTGAGTCCTGGGACTCCAACAAGGGTCCTATGGAAGAACAGCAACTGCTCTTAACCTCTGATCAATCTCTGTGGACTCACCTCCACTCTTCCTGAAACGTAAATGTAATATAGGAAAGTAAGTCAGAACAAAGCTTGGGTCTAGCATATCACTAATATGCTGATCAGATCAACTCATTTGCTTTTTTTTTTAAGTCTAAATGGATTTGTTTATAAAATCAAGATGATGCTTATAAGGATTCAAATGAGAGATTTGCAGAAAGTCATTAGGCCATTGCATAGGATTATATAGGAAGCATACAATATGGAATATGGAACTACTTTTATTATATGATTACTGCCATTTTATCATTATTGTATCACAGTAACTCTTACGTAATTCTTAATGTGTTAGACAGCTTTTGAGATTTTAATAGACATGCCTATGAATTTCCCCAACTATTACACCTATTTATTCAAATTTAAAAGTGTGCCTCACCATTCTGCTCCGTGCCTGCCTTCCCTATGAGTTGATGACCCTCAGCTTCCCTGCTTCTTAACTGTGTGCTCGCTCCATTGGAAGTCATACCACTTCTGGATCTTTCTGCGAATTCTATACTATTTCTCAATACTTTTTGGATAAAATTTACATTTTCTTTTAAGTTAGTGTTTCCTTGGTGTTAACTTCCTGAAAAGCAGTTTTTATGAAAAGTGAACAATTTGGAGTGTTCTGTATTTGAAAAGAGGTATGAATATTTTGGTTGCTGGCTGTTATAAAATGGCATTGCTGAAGTAATTTCTTTTGAAACCAGAGTAAATATAATCAGTGTCACTAACAAGGGACTACTGCACTCCTTCGACCTCCCAAAAGCAGTTTGCCTTGAATTCTCACCAAATAACACCATCCTGGCATCATGGCAGCCTTACACTAGTAAGTATTTTCCTCTTGTAAAATTATTCTACAATTACATTTGGTGGGAGAAATCTGGGTTTATAACCTTGTAAGATGGTATTAAGCTTAGTCCAGCAGACACCCCCGCCCCCACACCCTGTCTGCAGGGAATATGATCTTTGTGTATGATTGAAAGTGCAAGTGAGCCACAGCCTTTAAGCTGTCTCCATGTCAAGTATAGGCTTGAACTTCTGATCTTCCTTTGCAAACCTCTTGGATGCTAGGATTTCAGGTGTTTACACCATGTACTGGAGACCAAACCCAGGGCTTCATTCATGCTAAGCAAACATTCTACCAACTGAGGCACTCCCCAACCCCAAGCCTTTTTCATCTTAAGTACTTATGTACTGTGACTGTAACTTTTATTGTTTATCACAGAAAAATTAGTACAAAAATTTTGTATATAATTTCATGGATAAAGGATTCATTCTCATTGCCAGTCTTTTAACATGTGTAAGCATGCAGCCTTTGCTTATATTGAATAATTAAAAACTATCATCTTTTCACTTTAAGGAAGCTCCTTGTGGCTTTTCTTATCCAAATGGCTAGCATTACTACTTTTGTGTTTCTACTCAATATGCAAAATAAAGTTTACTAACAGGTACTGTGTCCTCTGGCAGTAAATGTAATAACCAAGAAGGCTATTGGATGGGTAAACGTATATGTTGTAGTATGGATATACTGGATACAAAGATGATTCATGAGGTAGGTGGATCTCTGGTCTACATAGTGAGTACCAAGACAGCCAGAGCTACATAGTGAGACCTAGTCTCAAACAGACAAATAAATAAATACTTTTTTTCAAAAGATGATTTGTTAAAAAGAAAGACTTGCATTCCAGTTAGAAAGAATGGAGGGCCAAAGATTTTTTTCACTCAAGGTGATATGCAATTTAAAACTAATGACTTATTTCTGGAATTTTACTTTTAATACTTTTGGGTCATAGTTGACTATAAATAACATCCCTCAGGATATGAAGTAAAAATGTAAGTTATGAGATAAAGGAGAAGAAAAACTGCAAAGAAAATTTAGAAAGTAAATAACTGCTGGCTAGAAAAGATCTCTAAAGATATGGGAGAATAATGATTTAGTCAACATCTAAAATAATCCCAATAAGAAAAAGACAGTACAGTAGGTATACTATCAAAGGAGTGTTTGCTGTGACAGGGTGACATACCTGTGACCCAGTACTTTTGGGAGGCTGAAACAGGAAGATTGTGCATGGGAGACGAGTCTAGCTAGAATGAGACCTTTTCTTCAAAAACAGAAAAGATAGGAAACAATCATACATTTACAGCCATCTAATGGTAATGATATATGAACTTTTATATAGACATGCTTCATCTATACATAACATAATGTAGGAAGGTGGTATAGAGGCTGTTTTAAGAACATTTTATTAAGAGACTGGGATGTAACTCAGTCGGTAGAGTGCTTGCCTAACATTCATAAGGCTTTGGTTTGATCCCCAACACTGCAAAAACTGTGAGAGATATCTTATGCCTGTAATTCCGTTACCCACAGAATCAGAAGTCACTCTCAGCAACATAGGAATTTGAGGTCAGTCTAGGATGCATATGACGCTGTCTCATAAAAAAAAGAGAAAGGAAGGAAGTGGAAAAAACCTTATTCTCTAACAATGACAATCTTTTAAAATGAATGAATGATAGTAGTTCATTGTTGGGTTATACACATCAGGGTTTTATTCTTTCAGGTAAATTAGAGGGAAATTGAGAATCATAAATGAACTTTATTTTTATAATACGTACAAACCTTCATGACTCAATCCCTTTGACAGTAATATATGTCAGAATTAATAAATAAGAAATCCCTTAAGTATTTTTAAAACCTATCATAACTAATCATTTCAGAGATGTGGGGCTTTCATGTTGTCATGGTTTTAGCAATAAATAACTCCATAATAAAGACAGGAAGGGAAGTTGATTTAAGGTAATTCTTTTAATAGTCTTAATTCTATTCAAGATTTTTGTGAGAATGAAATCTTACAAGTGTTGAAGACAATCACAATAAGAAATACTTTTATTTCAGCTTCTAAAGATGGCACAGCTGGTACACCCAACCTACAACTTTATGATGTGAAAACTGGAACATGTTTGAAATCTTTCATACAGAAAAAAATGCAAAATTGGTAAATAAATACTTTAAAGTGCTATTTTTCAAAAAATTTAGGTTCTATGAATGTTTTGCCTGCATGTATGTATGCCTAGTAAAGATGTCAAAAGACATCAGATCCCCTGGAACTAGAGTTATAGATGATTGTGAGCAACCATATGGGTACTAGGAAGTGAACCCTGGTTCTCTGCAAAAACAGGTGCACTTAACTGTTAGGCTATCTCTCCAGCCTGTAAAGTGATATTTTCACAGTATTGATAATGTCTGTAGAGAGAATATCTTGTGTATTGTGTGGATGCAGCTACCTGTTCAAAAAAAAAAAAAAAATCTATGGCCTATAGAAAAGGGTAGAATAGAAGGTGAGGCATCTGTTAGGCAGAAAGGATTCTGGGAGAATGCTAGGTGGTGCAGGAGATTAACTGGAACATGGAAGAAGACATTGATTGTACCTGAGCAGAGGTAACCAGCCACATAGCAGAACTTAGACTAGAATAAATGGGTTAATTAAATTACAAACACTTCAGAGAATGAGCCTAGCTGTGTGACCTAGGTATTTATCAATATACTTTAAGTCTCATGAGTCTTTATTCCTGGAGCTTGGGCCAGGAGGAAAACCCACAACAAATGTTGTCTTATGTATTTGTCTGTTTAGTGTTGACTTTGAAAGTAAGTTAGACCAAAATCTAGGTCTTTAAGGGTTTTTAAATATGTAGGAATATATTATAGTAAAAATGTGGTCTTTCTTAGTTTTTAAAAAGAAAGGAACAATATATTTTTAAAGATACACCATTTAATAAGACTATTAGTACTCTTGGTAAAAGATATAATCTAAGTATTTTATCTTAAATAGCATCACAAGCTTTAATATGATTCTACTTTTTCCAATTCTTTTTTTTTATTTTTGACATAGGTGTCCTTCCTGGTCAGATGATGAAATTATTTGTGCCCGGAATGTTAACAATGAAGTTCACTTCTTTGAGAACAACAACTTTAGTATGGAAAGACTTACTAAATAACTTTAATATTTACCTTAAATACAATTTTCAAAGGTTTTTTTGTTTTTCTTCAGTGCTATCACACATGCTAGCTAAGTGCTCAATAACAAGCTAGTCCTATCTTAATATATAGTTTTCCTTCCCTCAGTGATATCATAGGGTTGTCCTAAATATAATTGATATATTTTTAATTGTTATTTATGTTCATTTGCATAAAATTTTATAAATCTGAATGCTAATGATAATCTGGAGCAAAAGATTTTCTTTTTATAATAACTTATCTATTATAATAGACAATAGTTATTAAATTATTATAGCACTCCTTTTGTTCTTAATTGCTGTTGAAATTCTGTGATATAATTTTTAAATTTATGTTTATTTTTATTTGATTTCAATTAATTACTTTTGAGACAGAGTTACACTATATAGCCCTACCTGGACTTAAACTCAGAGATCCTCCTGCCTCTACTTCCCAAATGCTAGGATCAAAGGTGTGCGCTACACCGGTTGTGGTAGCACAGTCCTTTAATCCCAGCATTGGAAACCAGAGGCAGATGTGTCTCTGAGCTGGAGGCCAGCCTGCTCCACACTGTGAATTCCAGGACAGCTAGATCTGTAGCCTGGCTAGCTTGGAACTGGATGTATAAACCAGGCTAGCTTGGAACTCTCAGTGATCACCCATCTCTGCCTCCAAAATGCTGAGCTGTCTCTCCAGCCCCTAGGAGAAGAAATACAAAATTTGACTTAACCTTATCTGTATTACCTACCTTTCACCCATGTCAAGAGTCCTATTTCTTTGCCATATCAAAGATAGTGGAAATTTTTTTTTGAAAAAATTTTTTTTGCTTTGTTCCACATTATCCACATAGTATTCTGAGAATAATGCCAACAGTAATACTATTAACATAATTACTGAGAATAAAGAAAAAAAAACAATTGCATTCATTTGTCTATACAGCATCTAAGTAGTGATTGTCCACTTGTGAGTTTATTATAGTAAAATAGGAGTTGGTACTTGTACTTGTGTGTGCCAAAGAGGCCATTTAGGCCCCTTTGTGCAGCCTCTAGTCACTAGAAACTCTATAGTATGCACTATATTTCCCTGCTTTTGTCTACTCGTACCCTCTTGGCTTTTGCATTAGCTTGCTTATTTGTCTCTTCAGGTCCTAATTTTTGCTCGCTGTTCCTGTGACCACCTTGGAGAAGGAAAGGGCTTATTTTATCTTCCAGTTTACCAGTCCATCATGAAGGGAAGTCGAGCCAGGAACCTAGGGTGCAGGAACTGAAGCAGAGACTATAAAAGAGTGCTGCTTACTGTAAAAGGATTAGGAATATTCTGTATATACTAATTAATGCAGGAAATTATTATGGTGGCAGTTATTCCTTAACCAGCTATTTTCCAAATAAAAGACACAGAGACCTGTTATATTTATAATAAGCCTTAAAGTACTACAGCTGGGCAGATATCAACCCTCTAAACTATTTTGTCTGCTTCCCTGCCAAAATCCCCATAATACTTGCATATTTTCCATTTGGGGTTTTCCTGCTCCATCAGACCAATTCTTAGAGCAAGCTGCTCTTGGCCACGTCTATGCTACCCCATGGTGATTCCTGTTCTCTCACCTCCTGTCTCCTGGTGAAAAGACCTTCCTCTTTCTTCTTCCCAGAATCTTGGTCTCCCTACCAGGAAGTCCTGCCTTCTACACTCTGCCCAGCTATTGGTCATCAGATTTTATTAAAGCCAATCAGAGAATGCCTTGGGGGTAGGTGAGGAAGAACAGAGATATAATTTCACACAGAGCATCCCAACAGCTTACTGTCTTGCTCCCCATGGGCTCAGCTTACTTTCTTACAGAATCTAGGACCATGTGCCTGGAGTGGTGCACTCACAGTAGGTTGGACCCTCCCATGTCAGTCATTAGTCAAGGAAAGGCTCCACAGACTTGCCTGCAGTCTTACTTGATGGAGGCAATTTTTCAAGAGACCTTCCCATGCACTCTAGTTTGTGTCAAATTAACAAAAATTAACCAGCACTTTTTTAGCTTGCTACAGAAAGGGAAGTCATAAGTCTGATAGTTTCTTGTGCTATATTTTAATGCCTCTTGACATCTGAAATTGAATAAAGAGACTACCTCTTTATCCCATTAAATAAGGTAACACTATTGCTTATTGACATGGATTCTTGTTACTTAGGATAGAGTAATCAGTATCAGCTATCTTTATTATTATTTATCATATATAATTTCTATATGCACATTTTTCACTAACAGGCTGAGGCCAGTCTTTTCTATCTAATGGGCTCTATGACCTCTTTAGTATAGAGATTTGCATTCATTGGAGCATATACTGTGTGCTTAACATTGCATTCTTAAAATCAATCCTTGGGAAGTAGGTGGTATAATTAGTATCGTCTTATTATTTGCCTTAGTTTACACACCTAGTAAATGTGGACTTAGAATGGAATTCAAGTCTAATTCTATCTGGCTCTCACCCCATTCTTTTTCTACTGGATTGCTCTGCCTCATCTACATGAAACTTCAATAAACAATTTGTAGTTATAGCAGCCTTTTATAATGAATTCAGAGTTTGATGTATTTTTTTAAACTTATCAATCTCTATCTCACCCCATTCTTTTTCTACTGGATTTCTCTGCCTCATCTACATGAAACTTCAATAAACAATTTGTAGTTATAGCAGCCTTTTATAATGAATTCAGAGTTTGATGTATTTTTTTAAACTTATCAATCTCTATTCCATTTCCTCTCATTTTAGACACAATTGCAAATAAATTACATTTGCAAAAGGTTAATGACTTTAATTTATCACCTGGAACCCAACCTTATAAGGTAATTCTTGCTTTTACTTATTAATATAGAATAAAAGTCTTTTCTCTTTTTTAAAAGTATTTCTAAAAACATCCATCCATTTATATGCTTCTGATAATTAAGTACTGATTTATACATGTGTATCTTAGGTGGCAGTTTATGTCCCAGGAAGTAAAGGTGCACCTTCATTTGTTAGATTATATCAGTACCCCAACTTTGCTGGACCTCAGGCAGCACTGGCCAATAAAAGCTTCTTTAAAGCCGATAAAGTTACAATGCTGTGGAATAAAAAGGGTATGATGAATAATTTTTTATTTTTGTTATTAAATATTAATTTCTGCATTCACATATATGTAAATAGATGAATATAGATGATTTTAGCTTGTATTTTAAATCTCATTGAATACTGTTTTACTGTTATAGCTACTGCTGTGCTGGTAATAGCTAGTACAGATGTTGACAAAACAGGCGCTTCCTACTATGGAGAACAAACACTGCACTACATTGCAACAAATGGAGAGAGTGCTGTGGTACAATTACGTGAGTACTCTAACATATTCCCTGTGGTTTAAAACAGTGACAGTAAAAAAAATAAATAAATAAAAATAAAAAATTAATGCCATAAAGGTAATACAGTCTAAATTCTTAGTCAAGTGAGTAAATCCAAATATTCTTGTGTATAATTTTATCATAAATGCTATGATAAAATTATACACAAGTATATTTTGAAAATTGTTAGGAGGACATGGGAAATTTTGATACTACAAGATATTAACATGTACAACATTTTAATTAAGAGTATTTGGATCTGGCTTATGAAAAAGTATTGTATGTGTAAAATAGAAATATTGAGAAATAGATCTATATATTTCTAGACATTAGTGTGTGATAAAATTAGCACTTAACAATGAAGAAAATATTGACTATTTAATTTGTGGTTCTTGAAAAACTGGCTATTCATTTGGAATATAAATCTATTATTTCTTTTTACCAAAATAAATTCTAGTTGTTCCTCAAAATTAAATATATAACTTCAAAGGAACTTTTAAAAAGAAAATGTAAGAAAACATTTCTAGTCTTGGAATAAATTTTTTTTTCTAAGCAAGACAAAAATGCTAAGAAAAATGATAAATTTGTAATACATAGCAATTATAGATTTCTATATTAAAAGAATCTATTGGGCCGGGCATGGTGGCACATGCCTTTAATCCCAGAACTCAAGAGGCGGAGCCAGGCGGATCTCTGTGAGTTCAAGGCCAGCCTAGTCTACAGAGTGAGTTCCAGGATGGCAAGAGATACACAGAGAAACCCTGTCTCAAAAACAAACAAAAAAAGAATCTATTAACTAAGGTAAGCAGAAAAAAGTTGTAAGCTGACAAGGGTTGAACACAGTAATGAATACCTGTAATCCCAATATTTGGAAGATGGAGAGAGTCAGAGATTCAAGATTATCTTCACTTACATAGTGAGTTCAAGGCTAGCTTGAATTAGAAGAAACCCTTTTGCAATTGCTCCCCAGCCAAAAAAAAAAAATTCCGAAACTAGCAAAGCAGACAAGGAATGCATGGGACAAGAAGGGGAAGTTTTCTTAACTTCTCAAGCTACCTAAGTAGCCATTTAGTCAGTAATTGGAAAGAAAAATAGGAATGATATAGGAATTTTAGTCTACCAGAAAACAAATGAAATTATGTTTAATTATTAAAATACAGCAATAATTAAACAAATAGAAATAAAACCAAGTCATACAATCTGATATGTTGGAATGGTAAAAATAAACTATATAGTGTGAAAGTGAGGGGAACCTATGCCACTAGAATCTGTTGATAGGCTTTTTTAAAACTACTGATTTGTCGGGCAGTGGTGGCGCACGCCTTTAATCCCAGCACTTGGGAGGCAGAGGCAGGTGGATCTTTGCGAGTTCGAGGCCAGCCTGGTCTACAAAGTGAGTCCAGGACAGCCAGGGCTACACAGAGAAACCCTGTCTCGAAAAACCAAAATAAATAAATAAATAAATAAATAAATAAATAAATAAAACTACTGATTTGTAACTTATATTCTTTTTCTAGCAAAAAATGGCCCAATTTATGATGTAGTTTGGAGTTCTAGTTCTACTGAGTTTTGTGCTGTTTATGGTTTTATGCCTGCAAAAGCGACAGTTTTCAACTTGAAGTGTGATCCTGTGTTTGACTTTGGGACTGGTCCTCGCAATGCAGCCTTCTATAGCCCTCATGGACATATATTAGTACTGGCTGGATTTGGAAATCTTCGGGGACAAATGGAAGTATGGGATGTTAAAAACTACAAGCTTATTTCTAAACCAGTGGCTTCTGATTCTACATATTTTGCCTGGTCTCCAGATGGTGAGCATATTTTAACAGCCACGTGTGCTCCCAGGTTACGTGTTAATAATGGGTATAAGATTTGGCATTATACTGGCTCTCTCTTACATAAGTATGATGTGCCATCAAATGGAGAATTATGGCAGGTTTCTTGGCAGCCATTTTTGGATGGAATATTTCCAGCAAAAACAATAACATACCAAGCAGTTCCAAGTGAAGTACCTAGTGAAGAACCTAAAGTTACAACAGCTTACAGACCTCCAGCCTTAAGAAATAAACCTGTCACCAATTCCAAACTGGTAAGTAATAGCACAGAGGAAAGTGCTTCTCTGTGTGGGAATTCTGTAGAACTTTTGCTCTTTGCTTGTGTTGCTTCACACCTACTTAGAATCTACTCTAGAGGCCAGGTGTGGTGGTGCACGCCTATAATCCCAGCACTTGGAAGGCAGAGGCAGGCAGATCTCTGTGAGTTTGAGGCTAGCCTGGTCTTCAGAGTGAGTTCCAGGACAGCCATGGCTATACAGAGAAACTGTGTCTTGAAAAAGCAAAACCAAACAAAGAAAAAGAATCTACTCCAGAGAAGTCACTAAGGCCCACAGAAGATGAAGATGCTAGGCAGCGCATATATTAAGCTGGCAAAAAAGGTTAATTTAAAGGGGTTCACAGGGTAGAAAACAAATTTTTTATTTTTGAATTTCACACACATATACAGTAAAATATGATCATAGCCACCTTCTATCTCCCCATCCAACTATCCACGTATCCCCCTCCTAACTTCATTCTTTTATAACCCTTTTTTTTATAACCCTTTAAGTCCATTTAGTGCTGTCCAGATGTGCATAGGTATGGGGCCATGTATTGGCAAACAGGAGTTCTACCAGTGGCCATATCTTCAAATGCAGTGCTCTGCCTCCCCCAGCAACTATCAGTTACCAGTCACTCTTCAGTAAGGGCTGTGACCTAGAAATCATCCATCAAATCTATGTCTGAATTTGGCTAGCTTGCTTTTGTGCAGGACCCCAGCTTCTGTGAATTCCTGAGTGGCATAGCCATGTCCTGACCAGAAGATAGCACTTCACGGCACTCCTCCCACCCTCCAGCTCTTGCATTCAACTTCTCTTTTGAAATGTTCCCTGGGCCTTGGTGACAGGGTGGGGTTGATATCTTCTCTCTTAAGGCTAAATGCTCATCTCTCTTTTCTTAGCACTTTGACAGTCTCCCTTGACTTCTTCCCATTCAAAAGGAAGCTTCTCTGACTAATGCTGAAAGCAGCTCAGGTCTATGGGTGTAATATAAACATTTTGAAGGCAATTTGATAACATGACAATATCAGGACTTTTGACCAGAATATACAGTAGGAGGCATGAAATTCTCTTCTGTAAACAAGTCTCAGATCTAATCAGAGAGCAGTTACTGTGTAACAGGCATGCAACTGTTGCCACAGTAGCCACACCTTGCCTGGAAGGTCAGTAGGGCACTGGACAGCATCCAGTAGTAGGAACGACCAGTGATATCTTTTCTCCCCCAGTAGTCTGGCACTGTGAACACTACCTAGCAGGGAGGAAACTTCCTGATCAGTTTGAGATTGATTTCTCTTATGTCCTATAGCCAAAATATGCAGTGTCTTCAGCAATAAAATCCTACCATGTATTTATGATGGGTAACTTAGGGCAATGGCAATACTCTGTTGTTTTGGATTGACAGGGGTTTAATTTCTGTGAAAGGTAACAACGTGATACATTACCTCTATCAGGACTTAAATTCAGATGCTAATTAAGTGAGGCTGGTGATATAAGGCAAGAGTGAGCAGGAGGACATGGTGAACAGCTACCTGTTCAGCAGCAGTTGGTTTTCCATGGGTGATCTTAGGCGTAGTTTGTCAAAGCTGTTGGTTTTCAAGACAAAATGGATCTGAATACATGTATGAAATTGTCTTAGGTTTTTTTTTCTTTCCTTCTTTCTTTCTTTCTGTCTGTCTGTCTGTCTGTCTGTCTTTCTTTCTTTCTTTCTTTCTTTCTTTTGTTGTTGTTGTTGGTGGTGGTGGTGGTGATGGTGGTGGTGGAGGTGTTTTGTTGTTTTTCAAGATAGAGCTTCTCTGTGTAGCCTTGACTGTCCTGGAACTCTCTCTGTAGACCAGGCTGGCTTTGAACTCACAGAGATCCACCTGCCTCTGCCTCCCAAGTGCTGGGATTAAAAGCATGTGCCACCATCACCTGGCTTTGCCTTTCTTTTTAAAAAAAACTTTCTTAGTCAGTGTTGTATTGCTGTGAAGAGACCACATGAACATGGCAACTCTTTTGTAAAAGAAAATATTTAATTGGGGCTTGCTTACAGTTTCATAGGTATAGTCTATTATTGTCATGGTGGGAAGTATGGCACCATGCAGTCAGACATGGTACAAGAGAAGTAGCTGAGAGTTCTATATCTGGATCCACAGGCAGCAGGAAGAGAGAGACACTTGGTCTGGTTTGGGGTTTTGAAACCTCAAAGCCCACCTTCAGTGACACACTTCCTCCAACAAGGCCACATCTCTTAATCCTTCTCAAGTAGTGCCACTCCCTGATGACAGCATTCAAACAGATAAGCCTATGGGTCCATTCTCATTCAAGCCACCACAAACATTGTTGGTTTGTAAAAACACATTTATTGTCCTCGTGTCATTAGTTCCTCAACTTTCCTGAATATTGGTTAGATTCATATATATTTTAAAACAGTAGTTCAGAACTCAGGGGAGAACACTGATCAGTGCTTTCAGTTTTTGTGATGGTGTTAATAATAAAGGACCTCCAAGCAGGAGCAACATGCTCATAAGATTATCAAAAAAAGTTGGGCTGAATAGCTGAGAACAAGCAATATTCCTTTTAAAGGAGCTGAATAAACTGGTAATAAATTACCCAGCGAAGTAGATAACACTTCCAAAGCATGAAACTTTCATCTTGCTCCTGGCTTATTCAAAAACAAAACAAAATTCTTCCTTCTTGACTAAAAAATTCTTCCAGCCTCACAAATCCCATTGAGATGCTCTGTTTCAACATTGCTTAACCTTTCAACATCAGACTTTGCCAGTGAAGATCTGTCACACAATTCTTGGTGTGGAGAAAACAAAAGAGGTAGATGCTTTTTAATGATATTAGTCACATCAGAAAAACCTCAAAGAAGCTGTTGTTACTCACTTCATAAGAAGTCTAGTAGTCCTGAGACAAATTTCACTGTAGACAGAAAGTGAATTGCCAGTGCTTATATAACTAGGAGACACACAGCTAATAGGGAGGCCCTTATTTAACTCTGTCCTAGTAACAGATTTAAAATGTTCCTTGCCAGTTGTCTGAAGCAATTCTGATAAAATCATCCTGTACTAGCAAAGGTACATAATTTGCTATTGTGTATGTATGCTCTTCAAGCCATGGGCT
Source organism: Lophiomys imhausi (assembly GCA_907164525.1). NCBI lineage: Eukaryota > Metazoa > Chordata > Mammalia > Rodentia > Muridae > Lophiomys > Lophiomys imhausi. The sequence continues at coordinate 2,714,891 of CAJQZJ010031840.1, forward strand.
CCACTTCAGAAGTTCTTGTTTTACATTTTCCATAGCATGAAGAGGAACCGCCCCAGAATATGAAGCCACATCCAGGAAGTGACAAACCATTATCAAAAAACAGCCCTTAAAAATCAAAGGAAGCATGAAGCTAAAAAAGCTGCGAAACAGGTATTTGGAATGCTGATCTCTTCAAACCCAACCAAAAAGCTATTTAGTCTAGTTTTAACCCATGATGTTTTCAATAATTATATTCCTAAAGATGTGTTTGTGATGTGATAAAGTGTAGTTGGAATTAGATGTAAATAGCTGGGTTGCTTTCTTTTGTGCCTGCCTGTGAGTTAAATATCTTTATCTATGTAGTGGGTAACTGTTAGCATCTGTCACTTCAATGAAGTACCCAGGATAATAAAGTTTTAAAGACAGAAGGTTTATTTTGACTCACAGGATTCTGTCTGTTTGGTTCTGTAACAGAGTCTTGCCTTATACTAGGGGGCTGACCTTAGACTCGTGATCCTTCTTTTTATCCTCCTAAGTATTGAGGATAAATGTGTACCACTGTGCCTTACAAACATGAAATTACCACCACCATCTTGCTTATAGTGGTGTTAGTGTGAACCCACAGGGCTTTGAACATGGTGGGTAAGTGATTTGCCTCTGATCTACATCTTCAGCTCTTTGTAATTCAGTTTTGGAGGTTGTGGTACATGATTGATTGACCTTATTACTTTGGGCTTGTGGCATGTAGCATATCATGGCAGAAACCTGCTGTGCAGCAAAACTTAATTACATTTATGAGCCAGGGAGCAGAGAGAAGAGGAGAAGGGCTGGAGTCCCACTGTACTCCACAAGAGCATTTCCCCAAAGACCTGAAAACCTATTAGGCCACCTCCTAAAAGCTCCTCTATCTATCCTTAATAGCACTACCTTAGGGACCAAGCCTTTAACATGTGAATCTAAAGTGTTGAAAAGAAAAAAGTCTAAAGGAACTAGACCTGACCTTAAAACCTGAGCTTTCAGTGGGATTGTATGGTATGTTTCTTTTGGTTTTTTTTTTTTTGGGGGGGGGTATGTTTTTTGTTTTTCAAAGACAGGGTTTCTCTCTTGGTGTAGCCCTGGCTGTCCTGAACTCACTCGGTAGGCCAGGCTGGCCTTGAACTCACAGAGATCTGCCTCCCTCTGCATCCCGAGTGTTGGGGTTAAAGTCGTGGGCCAACCATGCCTGGCTGTATGTTATGTTTCTTACTGTGGACTCTTGATGGAACTGTAGAGTTTCTCTTTTCCTTAAAGCATGTGTTTGTTAAGAGAGGTTGAAAGCAGGGTATGGCAGCTCATACCTGTAATTGTAGCACTTGGGAGGCTGAGGTTGGAGGGTTGTTAGGAGTTTGAGCCCAGTCTGGGCTAGGATATATAATGAGCTCCAGGGCAGGCAGGGATATAGAATGAGGCTTTGTCTCCAGAAGAAAGAAAGAAAAAAAAAAGAATGAAAACCTGGAAATTATATAACTATAAAAGTATCTATTACTCACTATTACATTACTACATATAATTCCACTGAGAATCTAAATAATCAGAATTAGAAAAAAACCTAGAAATACTAAGTAATCAAAATAGAAGTTGTCTAAAAATATTTTTTGTTTATATACTTAAAAAACATTTATGTACTTGTAATAATTGACATAAATTACAGTGTTACATGGTTTGTTGATTCATGTTGGTCGTGTGTTCAGCTGCATTGGGAATATTTGGTTGGTTAAGTCAGGGTAACCATGTTTTAGAGATTTAGGCGAGCAGATATCTTATCTATTTAAACTACTAGCTCAAAATACCTTCCTTAGGTTGGATAGTTTCTAAGCAATAGAAGCTTTTTGCCCACAGTTTTTGTGGCTGGAATCTCCACAAGGTGCAGGGAGACTCATTCTTTGGGGGAGGACTTCCTTTTTTGTGTATTCCCATGGTGGAGGACATAAAGCCTCCTAAAGAATACTTACTAATCCCATGCATGAACTTGGAACACCCATCACTTAATTATTTCAGGCCATGTTGGGCTGTGGATGTGTGTAGCTTTCAGGAGGCACCTTCCAACTTGTGGAGCAGGCTCTCTGTTTCTGCTGCTGTGCTGTATACTCCAGGCGAGCTTGCCTGTGAGTAACTTCAGGGTGTGATTCTTCTGTCTCCGTATCATGTGTATGTGGCTTTTTAAGTGGGTTCTGAAGGTTGAGCTTGTCCGAGCAAGCATCTGTGACAGAAACACACATGGGTGGAGGGTGTTTCATGACAGAGTTTTACTGGGGAGATGCATCACACACATTTCTTCACCCCAAGAAAGGGAACTCACCACAGCCCAAAGAAACAGTTGTACCAAAGTCCAACTTGGTTAACCAGTAAGTTATTATTGTGGAATACTAACGACTGTGGATAAAGGATGTACCTAGAAGGAGCAGGAATGGCTCAGAAAACAGTTAAGTTCTGAAAGTCCACCCCAACATGGGTGATGACTTACAAAAGCTGCAACCCTGGCTTTGTCTGTACAGCTGAGAGACAGCTCCTTGGTCTAAAATCTCTTTGGCCTGGCTTCTCAGAGTCTTTACCTGGGCAGTTGTTTACTCCTTTTATAAAGCTGGGAGGGGCCTTCAACTTTCTGCTTTCCTAGATCTGTGACCCTTTTGTTTCCTTCCTCCCCACCTGCAGGGATGTTTCATTAGGAGGAAATGTGTCACAGTAAGGTCAGAGGGCAACCTAAGGGGTTAGTTCCCTTTGCACCCTGTGGGTCCTTAAGATCAACTTCAAGTTGTCAGATTTGGCAACAAGCATCTTTACCTACTGAGCCATTTCGCTGGCCCAATTATATTATCTCAAAGGGTAGAGTTGTGTTATATTCTTCTAAAGTTTAAAAAAAAATCATTGTTCCCTTTTGCAGTTAGTATATTTCAACTCTAGAAATATACTTTTAGTAGGTCAGATTCAAGTTTGATCCCTGAGACCACACAGCAGAAGGAAAGAACCAACTCCTGCAGGTTGCCCTCTGACCTCCACACATGTGCTGTGGCACCTGGGGAAATCAGGTTTCTTTCCACCATGAGGGTCCTGGGAATGGAATTCAGGTTGTCAGGCTTGGCAACCAGCTTTACCCACTGTGCTGTCTCATTTATACAGAGAATAAATAATGTGCAAATTCGTTTTTCCTTTAGGAAGCAAGAAGTGATTTAGCTCCCACTCCTGTCCCACGGAGTGCACCATGGAACACTATTGCCCAGTCTACTTCGGGTGATCCTGAAGTGGACAAAAAAATTAAGAATCTAAAGAAGGTGAGAGGCTTGAATGAAAACAGATATGTACACCAGAAGGCTTGTACGTGAGAGTTGCATAATTAAGAGTGGAACTCAGGTACTAGAAACAGGGATTTGAGGAGTTGACAGTAGTTCTCATTGTTGCTTTCTTTCTATAAAATGTTGTAATTTAGAAAAGATTCTCAGTTCAGATCCAGTCACAAATGCTTTAGTGACTGAAACTGCTTATATTGTTAACTTGGAAGTAATAAGGAATGACAGGCATCTGTGTAGGGAAGGCACTTTTTGTTGTCATTGGGGTGGGACTGGGAATTGAACCCAGGGCTCATGCATGCTAAGCAAACACTCTCTTCTGCTGAGTTGCATCCCCAGCCCTGAACACTTACCTCAGCATTTCATTGAAAAAGTTGAAATATTTTTATTTCAAATTCAATTCAAATATTCATTGAAATTATTTGAAATAAATACCTTATTTCAAATAAACACATACTTTATTCCAGTTTTTAAAATGAACACACACACGAAGGGGAGATTATGGTGTGAAGCTTCTCTTAAATTAAAAGACACTGTCCTGCCTCAGTGGAATATTGAAATAAATGCTGGAAATTGTGTTGCACTTATGAATCCACAGCTGTGTACTCAAACATCAGTTAAAAACTTACTATGCAGATGTGACAACCCAAGTCTGACCCCAAAGCTAAGAGAGATGAAAAGGCAGAGCAGACTCCATCCAGAGTGGCCCCTGCTCTCCGTGTGTGCTGTACAGCTTAGGTATCTGCACACACCTACACAGAGCGTAATTTAAACTAACTGCAAACTCGCAAAGCCTGTTTTACCCATTCCCATGTTTTTAACAAATAATTTTGTATTTAACTTTTAAAAAGAATTTATCCTGGCATTTTACAACATCATTTTTGAAAGAAATGTAGTACAGTTGTTGTTAATATAATAATTTATATTAGAAAGTAACTTTTTCTTCCTTGTTCTTCCTCATATTTGATTCCATAGAAACTAAAAGCAATAGAGCAGCTGAAAGAACAGGCAGCTGCTGGGAAACAGCTGGAGAAAAATCAGGTGAGGCTTCACTTCAGTCATGAGCTGCTCCCTTTAGTGTGAGCTGTCGTTCAGTCAGGAAAAAACACAGAACTGAAAAACTTGTCTGGGAAACTGTTTGTGAAATTCTTCTTAATACTTTTAAAAAGTCTTTTTATTACTCTTTAAGTTTTTTCTTTGATAGGGCAAGATTGGCCCTAGATTACAGTGATGAGTCACCATGCTAAGGGGTGTCCTGATGCTGTCACTGTAGAAGTGATGACAAATGCGAGGCTAGGTGCATAAGAGCTCCCTTCTGTCTGCTGTACTGTCCTGCTTCCTTTCCCTCCTCTTGTTCTCAGTCCGTGTAAGCCAAGTTGATGCAGGAAATCCTGCACTGGAAGGGACAGTAAGCTATCTCTCTGCATTGCCCCTTGATTCATAACAGAAACAAGTTAAAACTGCTTTCTGATTCTGAGTTTATCAGTGAATCTGATAAAGTGGAAGAATATTCCATCTCTCAATTTTGTCCTCTATACTGTTTTGGTTACAGATCCAATAATTATTTTCTGTTTAATAACTTTATTGTTTGAAATGTTTCTAGTTGGAGAAAATTCAAAAAGAGACATCCCTTCTCCAGGAGCTTGAAGATCTGGAATTGGGAATGTGAAGATTCACAGAGAGCAAGTTTGTTGGCAGGAAACAGTGTGAGCAAGTCTGCTAATCCATGGTGTTCATGGAATCTCCGTATGCCCACATGACATCAGTCTGTATTTTTAACCACTTATCCAAGGTTGAGTATATGTGATCATTTAATGATGTCTATTAAATTGACTTTTACATCTGCACCCTGTATCATGTCAATATGAGATAGAGATGATTTTTTTCCAAATAAGCTTAATAAATTGACAGACATTTGTTTTTTAATAGATAACAGTATTTCCTATATAAACAAATAAAGACATTTTTAAATTTGCTTTTGCCTTAATGTCAGTTCTATATAGTTGGGCATTGGTGGTACATGTCTTTAATTCCAGCACTCAGTAGCCAGAGGCAGGCAATCTCCGTAAGTTCAAGGCCAGCCTGATCTACAAGAGTGAGTCCCAGGAAAGCTTGTCTCTAAAAAAGAAGTTCTTTATTATAAATTTACAAGATGTATTATTCTTAAAACTATGAAGTGCATGTTGTAGTGAAAATTCCTGGTTTCTTTAAAAACATGGGAATATGGTTTTAAAGCTCAGGTGTGGGATATGGACCTGCTTCAGATCGTCTACAACAGCTCACTATGATTTGCCTTGTCCTGTAGCATGAGCATGATTTTGCCAGGTGAAGATAGTTTGTTTGGAATTCTCAGAACTCTAGAGAGAGTATAAATGCTGGAGCCCATTGCTGGGCTGTGGCGCACGCCTTTAATCCCAGCTCTTGGAAGGCAGAAGCAGGTGGATCTCTGAGTTCAAAGCCAGCCTGCCCTACAGAGGGAGTTCCAGGACAGCCAGGGCTACATAGAGGGATCCTGTCTCAAAAAACCAGAAAAAAAAATGCTATAGCTCAGAGAAGGCCTGTGGCAGCTGCTGCTCCCTGCTGCTATTGGTACCGCTGCTGCTGCTGCTGCTGCCCCTGTTGTTGTTGTTGCTGCTGCCGCCGCCGCTGCTGCTGCTGCTGTTGTTGTTGCTGCTGCTGCTGCTGCTGCTGCTGCTTGCTTTTTGCACCTTTTGCTAGTTCCTGTTTGCTCCTGCTGCTTGCTCTTGCTGTTCGCTGGGTTGCTATTTGCTGGCTGGAGATATTCTGACAACCAAGATCAAATTTTCCCCAAGGAACTTGACACCTCTAAACATCAGGAAGTAGTCTAATGATATTGACGTACCTTTCCCGGTAACCTTTCTCTCTTACTTAAGTGTTGGGGGGTTGGAAGGGATAGGGGAGGTGTAGGCAGGTGGGGAGAGGGAAGGAGGAGGTCGTGCAGGGTGACAGGGTTAAAGAAAAAACAGCCCATTTCCAGAAAAAAGGTTAGTCTTGAACCAAGTGCACCACCAGAGAAGTGACTCTTCTTTTGCTGTGATGTAGACCTAGGCAGCTTATAAAAGGGAGCATTTAATTGAGGGAGTGCTTAGTAAGTTTCAGAGCCGAGGGAAAGGCACAAGAATCACAGACCCGCTCAGGAATCTCCTAAACACACTGAATAATACAACGAAAAAGACTGGTGCAGACCCTTGCAGACCTGTGTCTGCTGCGTCAGTCTGTGAGAGCATAGCAGCTTTGTGCATGTAGATTTAGGGGGTTTCTGTGTCCTCCATTCTCTCTGATTCTTACCCTTGACTTCACCAGGGTTCTCTGAGCCCTGAGGGAAGGGATTTGATGGAGACCTCCATTTTGAGCTGACTGTTTCAAGGCTTCACACTTTGCATGTAATTTCTGGCTGTGGGTCTATTTGTTCATATCTGCTGATGGAGGAACCATCTCTGATGATGGCTGAACAAGGCACTGATCTGAGTATAGCAGAATATCATTAGGAGTCATTTTATAACAACGTTTTTTTCTGGTTTTGATTTTTCATGACAGGGTTTCTCTGTGTAACCTTGGCTGTTGTAGAACTCACTCTGTAGACCAGGCCTTGAGCTCAAAGGTCCACCTGTCCCTGCCTCCCGAGTGCTGGGCTAAAGGCATGCACCACCACTGCCCAGCTACCCTCCCTCCCTCCTCTCTCTTTCTCCCTCTCTCCCTCCCTCCCTCCCTTCTCTCCCCCCCCTCCCTCCCTCCCTTCTCTCTCTCTCTCTCTCTCCAATCTTCTTTCTTTTGGACCAGTATTATTTGGTTTTATCCTAGGTACCTGGGCTATATAGTGTCAGGTTCTTTGTCACCCAAGTAGTGTTGGGTATAGGTTCTATCTCATGGAGTGGGCCTTAGGTTAAATCAGTAATTGGTTGGTTACTCCCACAAATTTGTGTCACCATTGCCCTAGCATATCTTGCAGATAGGACACCATTGTAGAGCAAAGGATTTGTGGCTAGATTTGTGTTTATATTTCTCTTTTGGAAGCCTGCAGAGTACCTTCCTGCACTAAAATCACTGGAACATTAAGGGTGAAGGCTCTATGTAGGCACCAGGTCAACACTTCCATGTTTAGTGAGTTATATAGGTGGTGTCTTTAACAACAGGGCCTTTCTGTCAGTTTGTGGAGAGCAATCTATAGTCTTGGCAACACCCTGGGCTATTTGGGAATATCTGTAGGACCTTTTGGGGCAACAACTCAATTAGGTATAATGTAATCCCAGTACTGGAAGCTTCACTTGGCCATCTGGGACTCTGTCTTCCCCCAATTTTTGAAGATTTCATTTAGATAGCCTTGATATATGTATATATATTAGGAAGTTTCTACTGTATATTAGATTTCTATACTACCCCTCAAATGCCCCTTTAGTTGTCTCTCCCCTTATTCCCTCCTACAGCCCACTTCCCATTCGATCCTCCCATTTCAGCCACCCCATCCATCCATACCTATCTATTCTATTTCCCTCTACTAACAAGAGCTACCTGATCCTTTCAGTCCCTTACTCTATACTTACCTCTGTGGTTCTATGGATTGATTATAGCTTGGTTATCAATGACTTACATGCCTTTTGTTTGTTTGTTTGTTTGTTTTTTGAAACAGGGTTTTTTTCAGTGTAACAGAGCTCTAGCTGTTCTGGACTCACTTTGTAGACCAGGTTGGCCTTGAACTCACAGAGATCTGCCTGCCTCTGCCTCCTGAGTGCTGGGATTAAAGGCGTACACCACCACACCTGGCTTCATAGATTTATTTAATGAATTATTTATTTCCTCTTAAGTACCTCTATTATATTTGTAAAGGCTGTTTTAAGGTCTTTTTCTTGTGCTTCAGCTATGTTGGAACATTCAGAACCTTCTGTGGTAGGTTTGCTGGGCTCTAGTGGAGACATACCATCCTGGCTGTTGTTGGTTGTAGTTTTACACTGGTATCTGGGCATCTGGGATTGGGAAAATTGTACTTTCTAGGTGATATTTGGTCTTTTTCAGACAGATTCTTAGTATGAATTACAGGCAACATACAGCCACCAACATACAGTTCTCTCCTAAGAACCAGAGAAGAAAGAGTAAACAAGGAACAAAACATCCACCCAAATCATTTAAATCTAAGAATATTGAAACATATTCAAGTTTAGCCCCACTCTGTTTAGGCCTATTGCGGCTTTTAGCATATCTGCAGCCATTTTTATCTTTAGTCTCCATCTTAATCATAAGGTGAAATTAAGTTCAAGTTCTCAGGCTCTGCTTGTCTGACATAAAAAAAATTTGCTTTTGTTAACTGTAACTGTTCTGCATGAATAATGATAAATTTATTCTTATACAAAACCTTATACAAAACCACAATACCTGCCATGTTCCTCTCCTTAGAATAAGGAGGAACTGGGAAGTCCCTAAGCCCCATCCGGCCCCAAATTCCAACCAATCAGTTTAAATTGCCTTGTTTAGCTGCCTAGGTATTATGATAGGATTGGTGCTTCTTGCTTAGTTAAACACAGTCAGTGTACCTGGAATAGAATTGATTATTACAATTTTTTTTTAATTTTCTTCCTGATTAATTATGATTTTTCCTTTAAACACTCACTCTGAAAATGGCTCAGGGACCCAGTCCTGACTCCTGAATCCAGGATTGGGGTTCCTGTCTAGTCAGTCTTGGTTAAGTGTTCAATAAACTTCCATCAATATGAGCCTGGTGTTCCAGTGTCAGTGTGTGGCTATTCCTGCACCCATGACAAGAAAAACTAGGAGAAAAGGACTTTTATAGGAGATTCCTGAGGATGCTTTTGTGTTCCTTACCCCATTCTCATTATAAATAATTAAGAATATATTTGTGATAATTCAAAAGCAATATATCTGTTGTTTGTAGGAGGGAGGGAGATATAGAAAAAAATAAGGAGGAAGATACAAACATTGCCAGCTCTCAAAATAGCCACACTCAAAATGATGGCCTGTTTGCTGCTGGAAGTTTAGACACATAAAGGGATATAGCAAATAGAATTCTGTATTCTCCATTTCCAATTGAAATGATTCAATAAGCATTTCCCCCACTATTAACATATGCTTGAAATTGTGACTAATGGAATTAAGTTTTATATTCCAGTGTAAGTATTATATATCAATTATTACTGTAAAAGCTGTCCAGCAATGAATTTCAGATGATGTCCACAGTTTTTCATTTCTTTGTTTTTTTGAGACAAGGTATCTAGCTCTGGCTGTTTTAGAACTAGCTAGAACTCACGGATCTGCCTGCCTCTGCCTCCTGAGTGCTAGGATGAAAGGTGTGAGCCACCATACCCTGTCAATATAATGTCCCCTAGTACTCAGCATCTTCTATCCAACAAATTCTTTCCTATAGGAATATGCACATTCTGCAAGGTGACACTTTAGGAATGTTACTTTCTCTGACAAATATGCAGAAAGGAACTGTTCACAGTACAATTTTATCCAAGATGTCTTCCAACCAAGGAAGGCTTCTAGAAATGGTCCTAACTTGCAGACTGTAAAAGTAACTTTTATTTGCCTGATTTATTTCTTGTCTCCAAGGCTTATTGCTACTGTCTGCTAACCTAGGCCTAATCCTAGAAGCTTCTAGCCTCCATAGAATCTAATCTAGACCTAGAATGTTTTCAGCCTCTAAGAGTTACTACTGAATAATCTCACCCTTTCCTAGCTTTCTGGACTCTGGCTGTGTGGTTCAACTCAGCTGTTCTGCCTCAACTCCTCTCCAAGATGACTGATTCAGTGTGGCTTCACGAATTGCTCTGCATGGCCTCAAATTAACTCTAGCAATCTGTTCTGATCTTCTGACTCCTTCTCATTCTGGCTTTACCTGTGTCTAGCTTGATCTCTCTTCAACCTGTCTCTGTAAAACTCTCCCCATCAAACTGCTACTGAATTCCATAAACTGAACTGCACTAATTCAACTCTACTCCACTCACTGCCTCTCAACTCATTGACTCAACTGAACTGACTAACAGAACTGACTAGCACTCAGAAATCTGCTTGCCTCTGTCTGCTGAGTGCTGGGATTAAAGGCATGTACCACCACACCTTGGACCTAAGCTTTTCTTTACCTGAAACTTGTTCTATACTAGACTGGCTTTGAACTCAGAGATCTACTTGTTCTGTGTCCTGGGATTAAAGACGTGTTTGTATTCCACTTGGATCACACAGGCCTAGAAGGTCTTTGGATGTGATCTCTTGCCAGAGCAGCCATGTTCTGAATTAAAGTTCCTCTACAGCAGACATCTTCGAGTCCAGGAAAGACAGGATTAAGCAATAACTTTCTTTATGATAAAGAGCCAACGTTACAAGCAACAGGAATATTGTAGGACAAACCACCACCATCACCTGAAATGAGGCCACTGATCTATGATGATCAAGCTGCCACCTCTAGCAGGTGTCAACATCTTACAGGAAACAGAAAATTTGTTTTAAGTATTATTTTAGGGAAGCTACATATTGTATAAAAAGCAGGCAGGGTACACAGGTCTGGTATAAAGGGAGTTTATTAAGGGAGGGGGGTAAGGGGCAGAGCCATGAGAGAAGCTGGAACAGAGAGAGAGAAAGAGAGATGGAGAGACCTGTCGAACCTGTCCGAAGGTGATAAGAAATCTAAGTTTACAAGAGTAGACAAGTTTTAAACATGTTAGCATCACCATTGTTTGTGATCTGTAGTGAAAATCCACACTAGAAAAGGACAATAGGCACACATCTTTGTGCCATAGCAAAGCAGAGGCTTGGGAAACAATTTTGGGTTACCATATCATGAATAGTTTTAAGACAAGTTCAGAGAAGACAGGAACCTTCCATGGAGCAGAAGGAGGAAAAGCTCATTAGATCTTGATTTTTAGTATGACTACATATCACGAAAGAGAGGCTTTTTCCTCTATCCAGAAGACTGGATTTATATAAATTTAGCATAATGAGAAACATTTTGAAGTCTATACTTAAAAGACATACCAAAGAAAAATTTAAATATTGAACTTGTGACTATAATAAAGGATTGTATAGTGGAATGTTTTACCAAGTTAGACTAATAACTTACTGGAATTCCAACAGTAGCATAGCAAGGGGAGGAAATCTGAAGCATATCTGTTTGCATTTACCAACCTTAAGACACTTTCTTAGACCCTGAAATAATTTTTAGGTCCTCACAACTGAAGTTTTTTGTATCTTCAGGCTTTACATAAACTTTATATCTTTTTAAAATCTAATTATTTACCATGAGACACAAGTGAGATTGCTGGGAGCCATCATTGTAGTGAAAAGTTACATTCTCTTTTAACATGAAGCCTATGAGCAAGGCAAACCTGTTTGCCCTTTTTATTAAGAGACCTAGTACCTAGTAGTTTTAACTAGCTAATGAATTAACATGGACTAATGTGGTGGCAGATTATCTTTGGGTAATAAGCAAACTCTTTTTTCTGAATCTGGTAACAAGGTAGATTGTATATGGGCCCTATTGGTAGCAGTACTAGGGGAAGAAGGCTTGGGGACTGATTTTTATACAAGAGGACTGAGTAGGCATCTGAAGCCTTGGTTTTTGCTGCTAAACTGCTAAGTCTTTCATTAGCCTAGTCTTTAAACTCATCAGGGATCTGAGAATGATAAATATTACCCCAGTAAGCAGGAAGTGCAGATCAAGCAGCTTCCAAGTCTATAAAAAATGTGACAGAGCCTTACCCGCTACCTGGACAGTCATCCATGATTCTTCTGTGTCAGTGGGACATCCTTCTTTGGCCACCAGTGCTGGAAGATCTGACAGACTTTATGTGAGGCAAAAATTATGAAAGAAATATGGCTTATCTTGTCTTGGCAAAGCTTGACAGCCGACTTGTCCATATCCATCCATCCCATCCAGCGTGGACAGCATGTTGTCTGTAGTCCAGACAAAGGGCGGTCTGTAGTCCATTGGCCAGCTTTGCCACATTTAAAGCAAGTTTCAGGTGGAGATTCTTCTTTGTCCATTATCTTCTTTGGAGGAGACTAGGGATGCTGTCAGGAGATGGCATGTCTACCATGAAAAGCTTTTTTATTAAATATTTAAATGCCAGGTTCTATAGATCGCTGAAGTGTCTGAGGACCACTGTCTATCTAAAGGAGACCTGAATAGACAAACTTTGCTTATTTCTAGTTAGTTACAAGATTAAACTTTATCTATCCCTCTATACATGCTTTCACAGTTAAACAAAAAGTAACTAACTAGAAATAAGGTGACTATTAGCTTGCATTTCTTTAATTACCATTAAAGATGAGGATTTTAGGTTTTATCCCTGTTAGGTTTAGAACCCTAAAACCCATAATTTTCTATTGAAGGTCTTCTATTATCAAAATAAAACTTTTAAATTCATAAACACAGTTCATAAAGAGACTGGGAATTTTCTGACCCTTCTCTGGCATATCACTATAAAGCATCGCGTTTTCCTGTATGATTGGTTTATAAAAAGTGTATAGCTTATAAGAAAGTTATATTAGAATTTAAGAACATTAGCAAAAACAAGGCTAAGCATATCTTAAGGCAATGATTTGTTCCTGAATAATATTAGAAATGTGATGGAAGGTCGCTGCCTATAGCCCTGGGCATCCCCAGACTCAGGAGGAGTGAACAGAAGACCAGGCCAGTAAAACGTGTCAGTAAAATGTGTTGTCACATTTGCTGGGGGTCACTGACTTAGCCTGGTTAAGACAGAGAGACTGGGTGCCTGGTACCAGGGCTTTCATAGAAGCCAGAATGCAAGGAAGAAAACCGAGTTCTAGAGGAGGGGTCTCAGCCCCAAGAAGGGATCAGAAAAGCCAGGAAGAGCAGGAAGGGGCACAGTGGTCAAGAAAGGCCTAAAAGGAACTGCAGGGTCCTAGTTCCTAGGACAGCAGGATGGAGTGAGGGGAGCTTACCTGTGTGAGATGGAAGCAGTTGGTTTGCAGCATGTCACCTGGAGAGCCGTGCAGCATCAAATGTATAAAAAGCAGGTGGGAAGCCGGGCGTGGTGGCGCACGCCTTTAATCCCAGCACTCGGGAGGCAGAGGCAGGCGGATCTCTGTGAGTTCGAGGCCAGCCTGGTCTACAAATCGAGTCCAGGACAGCCGGGGCTGTAGAGAAACCTTGTCTCGAAAAACCAAAAAAAAAAAAAAAAAAAAAAAAAAA
>CAJQZJ010031840.1:2733666-2764862 GCA_907164525.1 Lophiomys imhausi
GCAACTCGCAAAAGCTCTTCTCAAGCAGTTTATTCAGGTCCCTTGAAAACAGTCTTCCGAATGCCCGGGCAGACCCAACCCACAGGCTAAATACTAAATGAACAGCCAATCAAGTAAAGCCACGTAGTGCTATCTTAGAGGCCCACGTATGCGGAAGCAAGCCAGATCAGCGGTCTTTGCCAAATATGGACTTGTTTACCACCGAGAGCGCTCACCATCGGGCTGGTGGAAGGCGGAGACCAGCGCCATCTTTAAGGCGCGGCACGTCGCAGCTCTCTACAGTTAGTATAGACCCTGAGGTTTCAGCTAGCATCAGAAAAGCCAACTAATGTTATTGTGGAAAAGGTATTCCAGAGGACAAGAATGGACGGGAATATATTTAGGAGGGAAGGAGCTTTTTAGAGTTGTCCAACTGAGAAGTAATAGAACTTGGAACAAAAGGCAGTAATGGAAATACAAAGAGGTTAGAGGGATCTTTAAGAGGTAGGTAATTTAACAGTTTGAAGTGGTGAATTATAGTTGGCCCTCTGTATCTGTGAGATCCACATCTATAGAGTTAGGCAATCTTGGATTGAAAATACCTGTGAAGTGTCAGGTGTGTATGTGTGCACAGTGGTGGTGTGGTGTGTGTGTTGCATTGTACTGGGATTCTCCAAACAGAACACACAACTAACTATTTCATTGTGTTGGATATTAAAGCAATCTACAGATGCTTTCGTGCATACAGGAAGGCGTATGTGGGGCCCATGCAAATGCTGTGCCATTTGTATTAGATCTAGACAAACTCATGCCATCTAGCTCCCTGGTAGACTCCACAAATAGAGTGGAGGAGAGACAAGGCAGGAGGTGAGAACTGTCAAGATGCTGAGCCGTGGAAGGATGAACTGTCTCTCCAGCCCTGCAGATCAATCAGCTTTTAGTAGACTGTTGTTTTCAGTCTTTTGGGTCCTGCTTCTGCTCCTTCATTTTTATGAGTTTCCCCACTGTACTCCTTGAGGTCTTTTCTTTTTTTTTTTGTCATTTTTTTGTTGTTGTTGGTTTTTTTTTTTTTTTTTTTTGAGATAGGGTCTCATAGTCTAGACCTGGCTGCCCTGGAACTCTGGTATGTAGATCAGGCTGGCCTTGAACTCACAGAGCATATATTTGCCTCTGTTCTGCTCTGAAGTCTAGAATCAAAGCCACCATATCAGACCCAGTTTTGTTTTTGTTTTTTTGTTTTTAAGAGAAACAGTCTTGGATATGAAGACTTAATTTTAGAAAGCTGTTAAAGTGTTGCTGACCGTAGACTTTTGTCTGTTACAAAAACTAAAATGGGTGGAGCTTGTTCTGATCTACCTCACTTGGTTTTGTGACTTCTGTCCCCCCTGAGTCTTTCCCCAGCTCCTTGCTGGCTTATAGGTGATGGTTCTGGCTTGGTGGGCTAAACTGGCTGGCCTCTACTTAGCTCTGAAGTGGCTGTATGTGGGAATATGCTGTGTTCTTGGCCTCCCTACCACCAACATAGGCTTCCAGATTTCACTGGAATGTACCACTACTGTTCTTCCTGTTCCTCTATACCCTGATCACTTGTACTAGTTAAATCCCACCAGTGTTTCTCTTTTTGAAATCTGGGGCTGGAGAGATGGCTCAGAGGTGAAGAGCACTGACTGTTCTTCCAGAGGTCCTGAGTTCAACTCTCAGCAACCACATGATGGTTCATAGCCATCTGTAATGGCATCTGATGCCCTCTTCTGGTGTGCAGATGAACATGCACACAGAGCACTCATACATAAGTAAATACATCTTTAAAAAAATCCTCTGCTGCCGGGCGGTGGTGGCGCACGCCTTTAATCCCAGCACTTGGGAGGCAGAAGCAGGCGGATCTTTGCGAGTTCGAGGCCAGCCTGGTCTACAAAGTGAGTCCAGGACAGTCAGGGCTACACAGAGAAACCCTGTCTCGAAAAACCAAAAAAAAAAAATCCTCTGCTGAGATAAGGAAACTTACGGATAGGGCACTTTGTGGTAAGTGGTTCTTCTCCCACTTTGCAGAGGTGAAGGTTAGCTTTCAGTCTCTCTTAAGTCTTGGCTCTGAAATTTCAGATAGGAAATTTTCCAGAAGCAAAATTTAGTTAATTTTTTAAAAATGTATTTTGGCCTTTCTGTTTACTTCACAATTTTCTTCTAAGTCTTACCCTTAGTCACAGTCATTGTTAGTATTTGCTGTGCTACATTAATATGAATTTCTGTGGTTTCAGAATTTGAATATGAATTTGATAAAGGCTATGAACTAAAAACTATCTTAAACATTTTCAGGCTAGGTGTGATGGCACACACCTAGGCAACTTAGTGAGACCCTGTCTCCTAAGAGAAAAGGGCTGGGGTGCTGCTTGGTACCACAGTGCTTTGACTGTGAGAAGAAACCGAGAAGTGGGGAGTCACTGAAATTAAAGATCCCTGCAGTGGTTGGAAGAAGAAGGGAAACAGAGCCTGGGTAGTTTGCTGTCGTTCTGTGTCCTGGCATTACAGTGTTCGCTTCCAGAGGCCACAGATCGAACGTCTTTGCTAACCTTAGCATTTGTGCCACTCACAGGCAGGCTCTTCCTTGGGTGTGTTTCATGGTCTTTTCCTTTGACTAGTTCATTGGAAAGGTGGTTGTGTAGTCTGTATGCAGTTGCCTTCTTGATGTGACTTCATTATTCAGTTCAGGCTTAAAGTTCAGTTAATCTACCACGTGGCTCCATGTTTATTATTGCCAATTTTGCTAGTAAAGAGGAGAGGATAGAGATGATTTTCTAAAGAGGATAGAATCCAGATAGTTTATGACCTGAAGAAAGAGTGGTAGAAAGTTATATGTAACAGTGAAATCACAGCTACATTTTCACTTTAACTCATGTGTTTGATTTATATAACTTTGTGGACTTGCTTGTGTATTACCTTATAATTGTGTCTCAGAGTTTGCTGTGGATTTGTCTCTTTCAAAGTGGATTTGTAAGCTCCTTCAGGAGACTAAGAGATGTAATCATTTAAAGTACTGTTGATATTGTTCTAGTAGTGATGATAATCATTTTTCTGCATTCTCTGTCACTTTCACATGGCTATCTTCAGAATACAGGGAGAGTGGATAGCACATGTATTCTCATTAGACCAGCGATGCTGTGCCAAAGGAAGTTAGTGGATTGCACTGTTGGTAGTTGGAGAGCTATTCCCTGACTTCATCCATCCACCCATGTTTACAGTCTTCCCACGGTACTGGTGCATTAAAACACTTTAGGTTTTTTTTTTTTTTTTTAGGTTTTTACTTTATTTATTATTGGAGAAGCATGCATGCATGGGCTCTGATACATGTGTGGAGGACAAGAGAATACAACCTTAGAGACTTGGTTATCTTGTGCATGGGTTGCAGGGATTGAACACGGGTCATCAGCCTTTGGTGGCAAGCACTTTTTACATGCTGAGCCATCCCACTGGCCCATAACATTTTTAAAAAAATATGTCCCTCAGTCTTTCTATCTGAAAATCATTGGCTTTATAATTTTTTGAGGAAATTGGACTGTGGAATCATATATATTTGTTGATGGGCTCACATAATTTGGTTTTCAATCTGTTTGTGCCCTGCATATGGACAAGCCAACCCAGCCTTTCAGAGACCGCTCAAGTGTAAAGCAGGAGAGGCGGAAACTTTACGGACTTGCCTTGTTTTAAGCTAAGGGTGTGACTCAGTGGAGGGCTTCCTATGACAAGGAAGGCTCTAGGTCCCCACCCCACCCCTACCCTGCCAGCACAAGGAGGGGGAGGAAACAAAGTCTTTTTTTTTTTTTTTTGAGACAGGGTTTCTCTGTGTAACCCCGGCTGTCTTGGACTCCCTGTGTAGACCAGGCTGACCTCGAACTCAGAGATCTGCCTGCCTCTGCCTCCTGAGTGCTGGGATTAAAAGCGTGCACCACCATGCCCAGTGGGAACAAAATCTTAGGCCTTTACAGTTAGGGGGTAAAATCAGACTCCACATCCTTTTCTTCTACTCTCTCCATCCACGTGGCAGAGGGTTAGGTCCTACTCATGCAGATATAGCTCCTGACCACCACTGCTCATGTTCCAGAAATGCATGCCTACCAGAGGGTAACCTGCAGTTTCTCTAGAGATGAATGTGGGATTTTTTTTTTTTTAAGTTTCTTTCTATTAAGTAACATTTAATCTTTGGAGCAAGTACAGTCAAAATCTTTCAATGGGACTGAGAAAAGAAAAATATACATTTTATTGGGCATATACAGATGGGAGTTTCTTTTTTTTTGGTTTGTTTTTTTGGTTTTTTGGTTTCTCTGTATAGCCTGGCTGTCCTGTCCTGGACTCATTTTGTAGACCAGGCTGGCCTTGAACTCACGGCGACCTGCCTGCCTCTGCCTCCTGAGTGCTGGGATTAAAGGCATGTGCCACCATGCCTGGCCGTTACAGACAGCTGTGAACTGCCATATGGTTCTGGGATTTTAACCTGGGTCCTTTGGAAGAACAGCCAGTGCTCTTAACTGCTGAGCCATCTCTCCAGCCCTCAATCAATATTTTCTGTACTCTTTCCAAACGATCAGTTGATGTGAGAATTCAATATGCAGACATATATAAATTGATGTTTGCTGTTGTCTAACCCAAAGCTATGAAGCTTTATAACTAGCTGATTTATTTTCTGGGGAAATCAATATCAAAATTTATAAAATGTGAAAAAAAAACTTTCCCTGTATTTATTGTCTTGGTTCAATCATTAATTGTGATGGATTCTGAGAAAAAAAATTTTAATCTGATAATAATTTTTAGGCTTTATTTAACTTTAACTCTAGATATATTTAGAACACTTAATTGAAACATTTATTTTTTTGGCAGCGTATCCTGAGGGTACAGGCGGGTGTTTGAGGAGTACATGCGGGTTATTAGCCAGCGGTATCCAGACATCCGCATTGAAGGAGAGAACTATCTCCCTCAGCCAATTTATAGGTAAGTGAATTTCGGTGATTTGAACAGTCTTTGAACTTAGAAGCTTTGTAAATAGGTTCAGTAACCTTTGCTGGGTTGTTGTAGTTTGTTATTTGTTTATAATAATACGCGGAGATTGCTACTTTGTAAATAACAATGGAATGATGACTTTTAAAGATCTGTTTCCTTATGTTGGAAAATTAGGCTAAGATTGAACGAAAGCTGTTTTACCTTCTGAGCATGCATTTTTTTCCATTGAACAATGCCCTATGCCTCCCAGATTTCCTAGAAAATTAGTGACACTAACTTTAATATAATTGCTGGGTGGTTGTGGCACAAGCCTTTAATTCCAGCACTTGGGAGGCAAAGGCAGGCGAATCTCTGAGTTCCAGGTCAGCCTGGTCTACAGAGTGAGTTCTAAACATCCAAGGCTACACAGAGAAACCCTGGCTTGAAGAAAAAACAAAAACAAACAAAAAATTATATAATTAATAACTTGGATTTTATATCCAGAAAATGTCTTCTCATAAACTTTCTTCAAAATAGATAAGGAATTGTAGTTTTTGATTAACTTGTTTCTTTTCTTTTGATAGACACATAGCATCTTTTCTGTCAATCTTCAAACTAGTATTAATAGGCTTAATAATTGTTGGCAAGGATCCTTTTGCTTTCTTCGGCATGCAAGCTCCTAGCATCTGGCAGTGGGGCCAAGAAAATAAGGTATGTGGCTTTGATGACTGTAGGCTTTTAGGTTGTAGTGACTGTGACACTGTGCGTGCGTGTGTGTGTGTGTGTGTGTGTACGCGTGTGTGTAGTGTGTGAGAGAGAGACGGTATGTGTGTGTGAGAGGAGAGACAGTGTGTGTGAGAGAGGAGAGAGAGATTGTGTGTGTGAGAGAGTGCATGTGTGTGTGAGAGAGGAGAGAAATAGCATGTGTGTGTGAGAGGAGAGAGATAACGTGTGTGTGGTGTGTGTGAGAGGAGAGAGATAGCGTGTGTGTGAGAGAGAGAGAGTGCATGTGTGTGAGAGAGGAGAGAGATAGCGTGTGTGTGTGAGAGGAGAGAGATTGTGTGTGTGTGTGAGAGAGAGAGAGGAGAGAGATAGCGTGTGTGTGTGAGAGAGATAGCGTGTGTGTGTGAGAGGAGAGAGATTGTGTGTGTGAGAGAGAGAGGAGAGAGATAGTGTGTGTGTGTGAGAGAGAGAGGAGAGAGATAGCGTGCGTGTGAGAGAGAGAGGAGAGAGATAGCGTGCGTGTGCCTGTCTGTGTGTGGTTGTTGTGACTGTCACTGTTAGTGGTTAACCTGCTCATGTGTTCTGTTTCATCTTGTACCATTTTCTATCTCTGGGAAAGCCCTTGACGACCTGTTGCTTCAGTTTGCATGGAGAATGCTGAATACCTTTCAGGACAATCATTATACCCTTTTTGTTTAGGGGAGTTGGGATTGTTTTCTCTTGTAAAACCTAGGCATACAGTAATTCAATACCTGATTTTGATTATAACTTAGGTCAAATCATACCTAGCAGAGCATTTATGTGTAATGTGAGCCTTTTATACCAAGTGATATAGTATAGTATTAGTGGGTATGAGCTGTAATTTGTTATCAAAACTCTTTTCTTAGTATTTATCCTTTGACTTTTCTGTTCATGGAGGTCTGTTTAACAAATTGCAGTCAATCAAAGAGTCACTGCAAAGAATCAATGTGAATACAGTTGGAAATCATATCCCATTTTTTTCAACTGTAGACTTTTGTAGCATATGTTTTAGGTCATTTTTTTCTTACTAGTTTTTGGAAGCATGGGGACAATTTTGTTACATTCAGAAGAGAAACAAGCTGTAGAACCCTAGCAGCTGCCTGGAGGAGAGAAGGAAAACGATGTCTGTCAAGCTGGTGTGGAGGTCAGAACCATGGTTAGTTAGCAGCCATCTGGCAGAGAGGGAGATTGAGAGAAAGTATCAGGAAGCCCAAAATGTTGGGGGAAAGACCAAAGTGTTAAGGAAAACATGCTTAGGATAGAGAAAGAAGAAAAAGGAGAAGTTATGCCTTTCTCAGTGTTAGGCTTTTCTTAGTTATTCAGCCAGGTGGGCAGACTTATTACCTGCATGGCTGCAACCTGTGACCTTCTGCTGATTAGTCTTATTTTTATCTTTTTACTTAAAATCCCCCCCCCCGCCCCGAGTCTCTTACCATCATTGGAAATGGGTCTAATTTTATTTCTCTCCTGGATGCACGTGTTTTAGATTTGTCCCTTCTAAAGCAAAGTTCTCTGGGTGGTGCTCTAGCTTTGTCCTTTGGTTCCAGTCTCAATATATCTAACAGGTTCCTGTATGGTTTTTCCAGAATAGGCAGTTAACATAAGCAGCTTGGGTATCTCTAGGAGGAATGTGTCTACCCGTTGTTAACCCGATACGGGTTTACGTTACCGCTCGCTGCTGACTAGTCTTCCGGGCTGTGCCTCTTGTGTGTCTGTATCGTGCTGTGCTTACTGCAGTGGCTTCCAGGGATGGTGGCCATGCTTGCTTGGCCATGGAAGAGCCAAGAGAGTTAGAGATTTTGTGACAGTGCCTTCTTTGTGCCTATAAAAAGCTGTGACATTAAATACCACCTGGCTCGAATAGGCAGGCAAGGCCTTTCTCTGATGGACATTTACTTTCTGAAACAAATTTATATCTTCACCTTATTTAACTTTTAGTCCAGTACTTTTACTAAATTAAAACAAAGTGCTTCCATTCTCTTTTTGAAAACGGTAGATTTGCCTTTGAAGGGTAAATGCACATGCTTCTTGCATTCTAAACCTACAGATGCTTTTAAAATGATTTTTTTTTTAACTTAAGTGATTTGTATGTAATCGACATAAAGTTGCTGGGGACTGCACACTGCTCTTACAAATGCAGACAGTTTACATTATAAAATTGGTAAAGTGAACCATTCTTATATTTTTGGTTGTGAGCCTAGCCTTTAATGGCTGAGCCATCTCTCCAGCCCAAGTGAACCATTCTTAAATTGGTATTTTTACTTTAGTTCTTGAGATGTTTTAGAAATTCTATATATAATGTGAATGCTGTATGTATGTTCTTTCACATGTAAAGAGCTGTGAACCTTTCTTGATGTGTAGATGATATCTGAACCTGTAAGAATTTTATATGGACACTTTTAACATATATTAAAAGAAATTACTATCAAATTAAGTTTGAAACTGTATATCCTAGCATATGTGTGTCTTACGTTCTGTTATGTTTGGGTCCTAGGTTTATGCATGTATGATGATTTTCTTCTTGAGCAACATGATTGAGAACCAGTGTATGTCAACAGGTGCATTTGAGATAACTTTAAACGGTAGGTTCTGAGTAGTCTGCATTTGTGCTGAGTTTTACATGCCTAATTAGACTTCCTACTTTGCATTAGAACATTCTTTGATATTCATATAAAAGAGTTTATATGATAGAAACTGAAATTTCATTACTGCTACTTGAAGTTTAAGGATTCCTGGATGATTGGCTCCCATATGTTAACTGTCTGGCTAATACTCCCTACTCCATAGCTTTAAAATAAAAATTGTATGATGATTCTTAAGTGCATAGCTTTCAGGTATTATAGACCCATTTTGAGTGCCTTACCTGGTACTCTTAAACAACCTACTTCAAAATAAGCACTTAGCTACCTCCTTTGGTTCCTGTGTGCTGCTTTGATTCTCCTCTGGGATTTTTTTCAGTTAATTGTTCCATCATTTGTCTACCTAATTTCCCAGAAACCTAGGATAGTTCTCCACTCCATAGTTAAGGCATTACTAGATGCTCTGAATTCTGTCTCCTATGTTGCTTACAAATCTACTGCTCATCTTCACTGCTGGCATGCTACTCTGTGTTACACGACCTGCATGTTCTCTGAACAGTAGGTTGACAAATATGCTTTTAACAATGATTGTTACTTTGGTGTTTGCTTGTGTTTTAAGGCAGTGTTTCTCTGTGTGAGAGCCATGGATGTCTTGGAACTTGCTTTGTAGACCAGGCTAGCCTCAAACTCACAGAGATCTGTCTGCCCCTGTATTCTGTGTGCTGGGATTAAAGGTGTGCACTCCCATGCTTGGCGATTATATTTTTAAGTGGATGAAGATAATACATGAAATTCAGACTTCTGTGTTTATAACAAAACATTGGAGTTTCATCAAGGAAAATTTCACAGAAATTTGTTCTCTCTAGTTATAAAAATACCTTAATAACATCCTTGTTTTTGTCTCTTGGTACACAAAGCCTAGACTGTTTGCTATCTGGCTTCTTATAAAATTTTTTTCCAATGTCTGCTCCCAAAGATAAAGTCTGTGTGTTGTTTTCCCGGTGTCTTGAGACAGGATCTCTTTATATAATAACCCAGACTCACCAAAAACTCAAGCTCTCTTAACGCTTTCTTTTAAGTGCTAGGGTTACAGGGTCATCACCATGCTGGCTACCGTGACTTTCTTAATGAAGATTTCCTTGTTTCGCTTGAGTGTCTAAAACTCCCTAAGCAGTTCTTTTTCAAAATAAATGCCAATGTATTCAGTATGAGCAAAGATCCTGCAAAATCTAATTTGGAGTCAGTAGATCATGGTCCTATGTTTCATATTTTGTTGCCTGTCTGATGGTTTTATTTGAACACAACTATGCCCAATTTTAAAATGTGTTCCCATTGCTGCCTTCAGGTTGCTGTGTGAGTTAATTTTTCTCTAGGCAAAATGTTTACTTCTTGGTTTGTTGTAGTTTTTTTGACCTGAATCTAAATGTCTCTTCAGTCTCTCTTGGAAAACTCCTTGTACGTCCTGTGCAGGCCTGTGCTCCTTTTCACTCCCAGAAGCCTTTACTCTAGCTTCCTGACTTATCTTCTTTATAGAGCTAGTTTAACTGATGTCCTTTGCTAACCAGTCAGCAAGAGGCTGGTATTTGTGCTCCTCGTAGCACTGTAGCAATCTGGTTTTAATCCCAAGTATAATTTCATGGTGACTTGTTTCTTTGCTGCAGCAACCCCCCCCCCCCATTAAGAAGAAGCAGTACATTGTTGTATCCTTAATTGTGTATGAAATTCAATAAATGTTTGTAGGGTTGATGTCTGTTGTGGAATCATCTTTAATGTGTTTTGGGGTGGGGCTCTGATTTATTTTGTAGACGTGCCGGTATGGTCTAAGCTGGAATCTGGTCACCTTCCATCCATGCAACAGCTTGTTCAGATTCTTGACAATGAAATGAAACTCAATGTGCATATGGATTCAATTCCACACCATCGATCATAGCCCTACCTATCAGCAGTGAAAACTCTTTTGTAAGTAGTTTTCAAAATACAATAGCTGTTTATAGGTTTCCATTAATTCTTCCACAAATGCTAGTGTATGTTATATATATTATCATTTCAGTTTCCAACTTAAAATGAAACAGATGTGTATATCTTTCAAACTCTGAACTCTTAGTAACCAGAATTGATTATTACAGTTTGTAGATACGTAGTTTCTCCTTACTTTCAAATAATTAGTTCCTAAGCATGTGCACCATTTTAAACATACTTAAGAAAGCAAATTTATGAGCAAATGTATAAATGTGAAGAGGCTTGGTTAGCTTTTGCTTAGTAGTGGTATTCTCTGTCCCTTTCTGATCAGTGGGTTAGCTTTTCAGGAGTCAAGAGTGGCAGCTGAAATACAATATTCTTTTATTCTGTTGTTTCAGACACTAAGGGATTTTGCAAGAGCAGCGTGACTGACATTATGAAGGCCTGTACTGAAGACAGCAAGCTGTTAGTACAGACCAGATGTTTCTTGGCAGGCTCGTTGTACCTCTTGGAGAACCTCAGTGCAAGACAGTTTTCCCATGCTGGCACATGCTGACTCTGCACATCATGGAGTGCAGTGATTCTGTGCAGCTCCCTGAGCCTGCTGTTAATGGTTTCTTCTTCTTGACATAGCATTACTACTTGTAACTCTTTTCTTGGTCATGTTTGAGAAAGTACAGAATTGAGTTACAACTTGAGTTTTGTTTTGTTTTTTCCAAAATGTGGGTTAAGCCTGTTGTGTTTTTATATGAATATTCATTTTTTAAAATAGTTTAACATCAATTTTCCTGGGGAAACACCTGAAGTTTCCAAATAACTTTTAAAGAGTTTATCAGATATCTCTAAGTTGGCCATGTTTAATATATAGTTTTCAAAACATTGTAGATTGTGAACAGTAAATTATACAGGATTATGGGAGGAAATCCAGTATCTAGAATGTTCTACCAAGTGGGGTGTGGGGTGTGTATGTGTGGTGTGTGTAGTGGGGGGATGTATGTATGTAGTATGTTTGGTGCGAGTGTGTATGTGTGTATAAGAGAGAGAGAGAGACTAACAGTAACAACAAATCCAACTGCTCTAAAAATCTTATTGTAGTTCAGTGTCTTGCCTTGACCATTGATTAAAGGGCCTTTAATCTAAACTAATAAAAAAAACTGAGCAGATATAAGTTAAATGAAAAAGTTTACTGCTAAGTGTATCTCTTAACATTATTTTTAATAACCATCTGCCAGAATTTTTGTTTTTGACTTACAGATTGTCTCATAAAGGACATACTTTAGATTCACACACAAGTAACGAGTTAATTTACTGTTTCAGAACAGTTGAAACTCAACTCACTAAAGAAATTTTCAGTGAAACATCTTTACAAAGTATGTATTATGTAAACGGAGATCACTTGTCTAGTAGTTGAATTAACATCATATATCATAATTTTATTGTATTTGAAAGGCAAAATTAAACATTTTTAGTATTTTCATATTGTTCCAGAGTTCTAAAAAGAAACTTAAGAGTTGATAAAGACAACAAGAATGATTTAGCAGAAATAGAACCATAATTTTGAATAACAGTTCCATAGCAGCTGTGGTACCAGGCAGGGATTAAGTGGAGGAGCCAAACGGAACGCTGGATTTATGAATGCACGTTAGTACGAGCTTCCGGGAAGGTCACACAGTGGGTGACTGGATGGGGATGCCACCTAACTCATAGATGGTGAGAGCAGCGTTGAGGGCATTCAGGCAGTGCCTCTTACTGTGATAGCATAAAGTGGAATCTACTGTGGTCTTCAGATAGCAGGAAGGTAGTATAGTGAGTAACTGAAGAACAATGATGCAGTGGTGCCCTTTTGATTAGCATTGTAGCACTGCTAGTCCAGATTCTTCTGGTGATAGACATTGTACTTTAAACTGAAAGTTCCATATATATGTATATATTGACTAGGTCTTAAAACCTTGCTAACATGGTTGCCTACCACTTCATACTCCATATCCTGCAAACGTTAACATTGGAGGGGCCTTTCTTCAAAGAATGGACATTCCATTTGTGACACAGTTAGCTTTATGGCATATAGACATTCAGAATTTGGGCCGTGGATGTTCATGTATACTGGACAAGTCAAACTTTGAAGAACCTAATGTCAAATCCAACTTTCTCTATGTTTGCCTTAGGCTGAAGAATTTGTCTCCTAGTTAATAGCTTTTACTGGCTAGTAAAATTCAGCTGTTTTATCCACACTCATCTCTGTTTTATTTTATGCTTAGTCATATTTAAATCCAGAATTTAATAGTCTATTAGACAAATAAATGAGATGCATGAATATAAAAATATATAAGGAAAAGGAGAAAGTAAACTATTTATAACTTTATATTACTAACAATTAAAAATTTATTAGTTGCTTATAAATTGTATAGTTACAAAATGTCTGTGCTCTATTAATCAGAAGATTGTGGACTTGTCAATAGGCTAATTTTACTGGAGTTCTCAACACAGTTGCCATTGTAGAAGGCTTTTGCATTAATTAAAAAGTTGGTAAGACATGGCTTTGAATCTCAGTGTAAGATGTGCAGGAACACATGCTTTAGATGTGAGCAGCATTGGTGTGGCACTAGCATTGGTGATAGTTGCCATTTCAGCCTAAACAGCTGTGAAATGTGATGAGATCCATTGATGGTTCATTCTTACTTTAAAGGTTTATTACTTTGGATTTGGACTGACTTGCACATTCTATCATTGTCATAACTTAAAGTAATTCAGTTAAAATTTTTTTAAACATAATTTGATATTCTAGGGCTTTTCTTTTTTAAAAAATGAGAAGCAGGTAAAGAATTGTAAAGATTTGGGACTTCTTTGTGGCATTGTGAAAATAAATAAGCCAATGTGAAAAGAAACCTGCTTTGTGTGATTAATTCTGCACTAATGTATGTAGAGAGTTAGATTAATATAAATTAGATTTAGTAAATATCTAGGTCTCTGATACAGTCTCTTATTCCGGGGCATGAAGATCAACTTGGCTGTGAGCTTGGTTGTGGCTTGGCAATTAGCTTATCAGCTTATGGATGAAGTCACGTGAAATGAGGGGAGTCTCTCTGGACTGAAAAACAAGGTTGAAGCCAGGTGAAACAAGGAAAGACTTTATGACCTGACATTGTTTTCAACTGCTAAGTGGGCAGATCCCAAATTAAGCTGAAGCAGGTGGAACAAGGAGCAATCCTGTGTAAAGACAGGTGGATGAGTCCGAGAGAGGTCCTGCTGAGGGCTCCTGAAGAAAGTGCTGGTGAACTGATGGCCAGATTTCCCTGAGGCAGAAAGAAGCTGGTGAGCAAAGAAAGACTCGGCAAGACAACAAAAGGCCAAGGACTAAACCCTATGGCTCAGCTTTTGCCTAGAGGGGTTTGACCTGTCCGAAACAGTGGCCTGAATGAAACTGTGGCCAGCTTCAAAGACTGAGGCAGAACGGCAGAGTTGCTGATACGAAGGAAGTAAGTTGGCCTACAGATGGCTGAGGTCTCCCAGAGAGAAGAAAGCCTCAAGCCTTATTTAAGGTGAGACTTCGATAGCCAGTTTACCCTGACGAACCTGCATCTGAGATATTCCAGAAAAAGGACTGCTAAGTGCATTAAAGGGTCTACAGGAACTGGTTTCCTGGCGACTGAGGACCTGCCCCAGAGACTGTATCCTTCTAAGAGGTTATGAAAATAGTTGTAATAGTTATCAATATGTTTAATGGTTAGATCTTAGGGGTTGTAGGCATTCATAGGGGTTGTAGGAATTTATAGGAATGGTAATTAAGTATTTGTTATAAGTAGATATAGTTATTAATAAAAAAGTGTTCAATTAAAAAGTACGGTTTCAAATGTATTTTATGTAGTAAATGTGTTTAGGGAATTCTGCACTGTAAAAGTTCTCATCCTGCCGGGCGTGATGGTACACGCCTTTAATCCCAGCACTTGGGAGACAGAGGCAGGTGGATCTCTGTGAGTTCAAGGCCAGCCTGGTCTACAAGGTGAGTACAGGACAGTCAAGGATAACACCGAGAAACCCTGAGTTGTCATCCTAAGGGCTTCTTTAACTAGCCAGATTTTTTTTTTTAACCCCCACCTCTGACTGACACTAAATCTTACTGGTGTTAGACTTTAAAATTGTTTTCTTAAGCCTTATAATTTGCAGGTACAGTCTGAACCATCTACAGCTTTGTAATTTATTCTGGGCTTGAACACAAAGGAATAACATACATTGTCCATCATCAGTTTTCCTGAGAAATTTATGTAGCAGCATCCCTAAATCTAAACAGAAAATACCCCTTCCTGCCTAGACCAGCAAGTGAATTAAACAATCTTAGAAGAAAAAGATAAAGATCACTTTGTTTTTAGTTAAGCCAATACTTAACTTTCCCACAAATGAGAGATTCCCTGGCTCACCCCATCTCCTTCAAAATAGTGGGAATCAGTAAATATTTGTTTACAGAATGAATAATGAGACCCAGTTTTAAAGCTCTATCTCAGAGAAAAACCCAGAGTGGTTTCAGATGTAGTGTGAAGACTGGAAGGAAGCCTTGTGTTCTCTACCAAAGGTAGCAGGTTGGATTTCTGCTTTACCTCTGTTGAGAGTAGTCCAAGTAAACAGCACCATGGTAACTGCAGGATGCTTCCCCATACTGCCCTTTCAGATTCTGCCTAAGCATTATACCAACAGATACCTGGCCACGGAGGTTCTGATTCTCCTGCTCTGAAATGGAACCCAATAGTTTGGATTCTTTTCTTTATTTCTTTTTGTTTTTTCAAGACAAGGTTTCTCTGTGTATCCTTGGGCTGTCCTGGGCTCACTTTGTAGACCAAGTTGGCCTTGAACTCACAGAAATGCACCTGCCTCTGCCTGCCTCTGCCTCCCTAGATGTCCCTCAACCGAAGAATGGGTTAAAAAACTGTAGTACATCTACACAATGGAATATTACTCAGCTATCAGGAACAATGAAATTATGCAATTTGCAGCCAAATGGATGGAACTAGAGAAGCTCATCCTGAGTGATCTACCCCAGACTCAGAAGGATGCACATGGCATCTATTCACTTACAGTAGGATTTTAGTACAGGATATCGATACCACAACCAACACACCAAAGGGAACATGGACATAGACTTTTTTATTTATTTTTATTATTATTTATTTGTTTAGTTTTTTTAGTTCTCTCTCCCTGGCAATGAGACACTTTTCACTGGTGGTACTGCCTTGTAGGCCCCCAGTGTATGAGGAGGCTCTTGGCCCTCATATGACCCCTGAACTGGGGCGAGGGACTGTTATGTAGGGACACTCCACTCCAGAGGAGTAGGATGGAAGGGTTAGGGGGAAAAAATGAAATGTGAAGTTTCAGCCTTTTGCTACCAATGGTCATAAACTGTTTAGGATAATTAAGAAATGCAACGTAATAGTCATGTAAGTCTATCATTTTGTTAGGTATTATGACAGTCTGTTATAGTTATTTTCTAAGCTAATCAGAAATCGAGTTGCTAAGAGACAAACAACATTTGCTTATCCTAATAGATAGATAGGGCATCTTCAAAAACCTCAAGAGATCTGCAGAATATGGCATTCAAAGATGTTTTCTTAACTTTAGATTTTTTGATATCGAGACATGTCAGCTCCTGACAGCACCCCCTCTTCTACTCCAAGTAGAAGATGAGTATTGAAGAATCTCCAATGGGAGATGATTGAAATAGTGACAAGCCTATCTCTTAGCAAGAAAAACCCCTTGCTTCAACCGTAGACAGAATGCTGTCCAAAAAGGACAAAACTTGGAAGCAGGTAAGTCGACAGCCTAACTCTGCCAAGACAGGGTAGGCAAGTCCTTCATAATTCCTGCTCTACAATCAATGTCTGTCAGAAAAATGGGGCCAAACGGCAAAGATTGATGCTGTAATGTATGGAGAGAAAATGGGAAATGTCCAGGCAGCCACTGGTATGTCATTTCTTAGTTTTGGAAGCTGCAGGCCCTGCCCTGCACTTCCTATATAATCATATATATATATATATATCCCTCTGAGGTCTTTGAGGTGGTTGAAGACTAGATAGCTAGAGTCTCATAGTTAAATTTTGAGTTGTTTAGGAATCTAAAGAGGGTGTTCTGGATCGAAGAAGATGTTTTTAAAATTGTGAGGCAACAAGTTAGGATGGAAGCTGAGTCAGATATAGAACTTTAAACTCATGGAGATGGTTAGATAGTAGAATGTTAAAGTCAGGTGCCAAATACATATGGATTGGACATTGGGAATGTATGCTAAGCCATATAACTCATAATTGTGGCCTAATTATTTCTGTTGTTTTGTATTGTATTTATTGTTATAAGAGAAAGCCATTTGTTGGACTGAAAGGGGGAGCTGTTGGGGGGAAAAAGATATACCTTAAATTAAAAAAAAAAGGGATGGGTGAGATGAGGCGGAAGAGGGTGGGAGGGTGGGACTGGAGGGGATTGCGATTGAGATGTAACTTGAAGAAATAAGTAAATTAAAAATAAATAAATAAAAGTGTGTGCCACCATGCTCTGCAAAATTTGCATTTCTTAATAAGATTCAAGATAATGTTGATAATCAGTCTGAGCTACACTGAGCAGCATGGACTCCAGGCTTATGATTCAGCCCAGAAGAAAAGCTGAAAAAATTGCTTGTTTTTTTTCAGAAACATTTAATAAGTCATTTGGTAAAATAGTAATTTAGATGAACAGAATGACAGGGCAGGGGGTTGGTTTTTAAAAAATGTTACCCAATTAATATTTTGTGAGTGTTGCATATCCTTCCCTGTGGGTTATTTGAAAGCTTTCTGGATAAAAGAATACAAATCTTTTTGGATCGATACATTTTTAAAGTATATAAACTGACAACATGACCTCTCTATGGTATAGTTAAGGGGAAGGTTTTTATTGAATATTGAGAGAGAGAACAGCCAGAGGCATAAGAGTCCAGAGCAGAGAGAAAAGTAGACTGAACATGGCCAGGACTGTCTTCCAGAAAAGGGAAAATAGCAGGGGAAAAGGGAATAGAGAAAACAGTGTGTGGTGTAGGGGGAGTGAGACTCTAGTGAGAAGAGAAGGGTTATAGGAATGAGTAGTTGGGGAGAAGCTCTAGAGCTGAGGGGCTAGGAAGGTAACATGGACTTTGAAATGTGTAACAGGTACTTATTACATCAGCATGTGCTTTGATACACTGATAGTTGCCACAGGTAGCCATATGTTCCTTCTGCCACAGGTAATGTAGAGAGGAACTAAATTCTATAGTTCAGGCTGAGCTCATTGCTGGTTATTTGGACTGCCTTTTTAATTTGGGAAATTGTAGTTTCCTTTGGACCTGATAAAAAGGAAATGGCCATTGATTACAATTTAACTAGTTTGAATTGTTGGGCTTTCTCAGAAAAGTAGGCCGCACATGCCTACATTACACTAGTTAGGCTGACCTTGATTGTTTTACTAAAAATTCTCATGGTGCTGAGTACAGAAGAGTGCACACATTTGCTTTATTTATGTAATTAGCCATAATAGAACTCTGAATTGCTAGGGAACCCTCATTTGAACTATTTTATGCCTATCAGAAAGAAAAGGATTCATATTTCATGTAACTAAAAAGTCTGGTAGGACTGCCTCAGGGACTCAACTGGGATTGTCAGAACTCACTGTGCTGTCTAGACCTCTGCATGAACCACCCTGGGCTTCGAGCACATAGCTGAACTCCTGTGTGTTGTCATTTTCATTGGTGGGTTTTTGTTGTTGTTTGTTTGTTTGGGGGCTTTTGGTCTTTTGAATTGGTTTGTATTTTGATGCTGGAGATTAAATCTAGCTTTGTATATGCCAAGCACACATACCACCATCCAAATTACATCTTATGCCCTGCATTTCCTGTTTATTTCTTACTGGATATCCATTCCCCCTCATTCATTCATTCTTGGTCTGCTGCTACTCCCTTTTTTATCCTTTCCCTTTTTTTTTTTTAATGATAGAACTTCCATTTTATATCCTGTGGCAGGCCTCAAACACAGATCTGCCTAGCTCTGCCTTCCAAATGCTAGGATTAAAGATGGGTGCCACCATGCCTTAGCCGATGCTCATCTCTGCCTCTGCCTCCACCTAGCCACATTCCTAGATGAGATTACATTTCTTTAAGAAAGTCTGTGGCTTTCCAGTTATGAGCTGCTCAAATCAAACACTTGGCTGTTTACTTAATCCATCTGAAGGCTGTCTTGTGCTTCAACTTGGAGTCAGTATTTGAGTGCATGCTTAAGAAAGGATTGGAGCCTCAAGGGCATGCTGCTGCCGATACTCCCTTGGGCGATCATTTGCTGGACTCTGCTCTGTGTCCTAGCAACTCTTAAGAGAGAATAAAAAACAATTACAGGTTCTTTGTTTATCATTCTTAAGCTCCTGAGAGCAGAAGTGTAGGAAATTGTGCTAGCCTTACCTTCCTCTCAATGCCTAGACAGTATTAGCAAGTGCTGCTAAATTTTACCTTGCAGTAGCCCATAAAATCTATCGCTAAGTGGTTGTTTTGAAGATATTAAATGACAGGCTGGGGAGAAAGATGACTCTTCTAATTGCTTTTGCAGAAGACCCAAGTCCATTTCCCAGGACCCATACATATAGTGATTCATAGGCAGAGGCAGAGATGAGCACTATATGTAACTAGTTCCAGGGCATCCAAAGGCACCATAAACTCAATGTGGTACACTGACATTCCTGCTGGCAAAACATATGCACATAAAATAAGAATCATATGAATACATGTATGTAAACAACATTATGTAACCCCAGCCTTAAGTCCTAACACTAAACATTATCTGAGACCTAACATTAATTCTAACCCTCCCCCCACACTTAGCCCTAACTTCAACCTAAGACCAGTCTCTAATACAAACCCCTTAACCCAAGCAGTAATCTTGGCCTTAGCCATAACTCAGATTCTAACCTTGCATTAGCCCTAGCCCTATCCTTAATCACAGACCTGACCATAATCCCAACTCTATCCCTAACCCTAACTGTAGTTGAAGATTGTGCCTGAAACTTTGGCCTAGTCCTAACTCTAACTTGAATCCTAACCCTAGGAATAAATTTAACTCTAACCTAGTCCATAACCCTGAGTATAAGACCATCCCTAACCCTATCCCTGAATCTAACAAGAACGCTAGTGTAGTTAATCCGGATTCTAGTATTAACACTAGGCTTAGCACAAGCCCCAAACCCTAACACTAGTCTCAGCTCACACTATAACCAGGCTCTAGCCATATTCTTAACCTACCCTGACTTAAGCCATAAACCCACCCTAACCTGAAACTGCCCAGCCTGGGACTAAACTTAATTCCATTCCTTATCCTAGCCTAGGCTTAGCCTTGCCCCTAACTTCACCCTAGCCATAACTCCCTAAATTTAGCCATAGCCTACCCCTAACCCTAACTTTTCTATTGTAACCTCAAACCTAACACTAGCCCTGGTCTTTACCATCACCCTAACCAACTCATGTCCAAAATCTACCAGAACTTTAACCCTACACCTACACCTGTAGCCCTAACCCTCTCCCAAGTCTGACTAACCTTAACTCTAACTGAGCTAATTCTAGCCTAGGCCATAGCCCCTTATTGATACCACTATGTCAAAAAGGAATTTACCCTTGGTAAGAAAACAGTATAAACCTAGAACTGTCAGAAACATTTTCAGTTGAGGGATGTATTTGTTACTTTTCTTGTTCCTGTGACAAATACCTGACAAGGCAACTTCAGGTAAGAAAGTTTTATTTTTGCACCACAGTTCAAGAGAATAGCCTATCATAGTGGGGAAGTCATGGCAGCAGCTAGGAAGCCAAGAGCAGTGAACAAGCCAGTCCAGGACTCCAGAACTTGGAAAGGTGCCATCTACAATTCAGCTGAGTCTACTTCAGTTAACTTAGTCTAGAGCAGTGGTTCTCAACCTTCCTAACGCTGCAACCCTTTAGTACAGTGCCTCATGTTGTGATGGCTCCCAACCATAACATTTTCATCACTACTTCATAACTGTAAATTTGCTACTGTTATGAATTGTAAATATCTGTTTTCTGATGGATGGTTTTAGGCAATCCCTCTAAAAGGGTCATTCAACTCCCAAAGGGGGTCTCGACCCACAGGTTCAGAACTGATCTAGCACTCCTTCATAGGCATGGTGAAGGCTGTGTCCTAGTGATTCTAAATCCTTTCAAGTTGACAATATTAACCAACACAACTCCACTCCTTTCAGCTCAACATCCTAACACAACTATTTTTTTTCAACATTTATTTCTTCAAATTACATCTCAATCACAGTCCCCTCCCTCCTCCTCCCCATCCACCCTCCTACCTCTTCACCCTCTCCCTCCTATCTGCTTTTTTTAACTTAAGGTGTGTCTTCCCCCCCCCCCCAACAGCTCCCCCTTTTAGTCCAATAAGACTTTTTTTTATAACAAATACTATACAAAACAATAAGAACAATTAGGCAACAATTATGAAAATTATAAAGTATAACATACTTTCCCCCATGTCCAGTATATGGCAACAGATAATAATATTCTCTTGTCTCTCTATCTGGATGAGTTTAAAGTTCTGTACCTAACTCAGTTTCCATCCTAACTTGCATTACCAACTTAAAAGACATCTTCTTAGACCTAGAACATCCTTTTAATTCCTAAACAACTTAAAATTTAACTATGAGACTATAACTATCTAGTATTCAACCACATCAGAGACCTGAGAAGGATAAATATATCTGAATAAACTGGAAGTGCAGAACCAGCAGCTTCCAAAACTAAGGAATGACAGACAACTGGTTGCCTGGACAGTCCCCAATTTCTCTCAATACATTGGAGCATCTATCTTCAGCCTTTTGGCCCAGTATCTCTGACAGACATTGATTGTAAAGCAGGAATTATGAAGAATTTGCCTACCCTGTCTTGGCAGAGCTAGGCTGTTGACTTACTTTAAGCTCCTTTTTGCCCTTGTTCCATTAGTTCATGGCCAGCTCATAATTCAAAATGCATTAGGCCCAACTTCCAAAGTCTTTAGAGTCTCAACATTGTTTAAGAGGGATGACAAAGCACTAAAGAGCAGTTGTTGCTCTTGTGGACCACCCAGGTTCAGTCCCAACGTTGAGCTGGCAGCTCACACCCACTGTGAACTCCTGTTCCAGGTGACCTTCTTCTGTCTTCTGTGGACACCAGGCATGTACATGGTGCAGGGAGTTAGATTAATATAAATCAGATTTAGTAAATAGGGAGGGGTTTCTGATACAGTCTCTTAATCTGGGGCATGAAGATCAGCTTGGCTGTGGGCAATTAGCTTATCAGTTTATGGACTAAAAACAGATGAAGTCAGGTGACATGAAGGGAGTCTCTATAGACTAAACAAAGAGGAAGCCAGGTGAAACAAGGAGAGACTCTGAACTAAAAACAAGGTTTATAGCCTGGCATTATTTTCAGCTGGTAAGTGGGCCGAGCCCAGATTAAGCTGAAGCAGGTAGAACAAGGAGAGATCCTATTGAAGGACAAGTGGATGAGCCCGGGGGAGCCCCATGCTAGAGAGCTCTGATGCTAGCAAGTTCTCACGCTAGAAAGGACAATGAGTAGTTTGTATCCTCTGTTGGAGGAATGCGGGTGGACTGATAGCCAGATCTCCCTGAGGCAGAAAGAAGCTGGTGAGCAGAGAAAGCCTCAGCAAGACAGCAAAAGGCCAAGGACTAAACCCTGTGGCTCAGGGTTTGCCTAGAGGGGTTTGACCTGTCCAAACAGTGGCCTGAATGAAACTGGCCAGCTTTAAAGACTGAGGCAGAGCGGCAGAGTTGCTAATACAAAGGAAATAAGTTGGCCTACAGATAGCTGGGGTCTCCCAGAAAGAAGAAAGCCTCAAGCCTTATTTAAGGTGAAGTTGCCATAGCCAATTTACCCTGACGGATCTACGTCTGAGATATTCCAGAAGAAAGACTGCTAAGTGCATTAAAGGGTCTACCCCACAGACTGTGTTCCTGACGACTGAGGACCTGCCCCAGAGACTGTATTCTTCTAAAAGGTTAGGAAAATAGTTGTAACAGTTATCAATAGGTTTAATGGTTAGGTCATAGGGGCTGTAGTCATTCGTAGGGTTAGTAGTTAAGTAAGTGTTTATATTTGTTTATAAGTGAATACAGTTATTAATAAATAAGTGTTTAATAATTTTAAAAAGTTCGGTTTCAACATGGTACACAAACATGCATAAACATAAAATTTTTTCTGTTTGTTTTTGTTTTTTGTGTGTTTTGTTTTCAAGACAGGGTTTCTTTGTGTAGCCTGGCTGTTCTGAAACTCTATAGACTAGGCTGGCCTTAAGTTCACAGAGATCCACCTGTCTCTTCTTCCCAAGTTCTGGGATTAAAGGTGTGTGCCATCATCGCTCTGCAAAATCTTTTTTTTGCATTTTTATTGGAAAAAATTTATAGAATATATTCAATCCCATATATTCTAATCATGCTTTTTCCCTCACCCAACTCCTTCAGATCTTTACCACCTACCCAACTCCATGTCTCTTCTTTCTCTCTTTAGAAAATAGGGTCCCACATCTTGACTGGGCAGCACAGTGGAGCTGGCTCTGGGGGCATATGTGCAGGTGAGCCACCCCTGAGGGCGCAAGAGCTGGACAGCTCACCTCCCACCAGTGGTGGCATTGCGTGGACTAGCCAGGGCAGTGCTGGAGAGATCACCCTGGTGGTGTGGATGCAGGAGAGCCAGCAGGTTGACCAGCTCAGCTACCACCTGAACATCTACACCATCTGTGAACTGTTGGAGCACGGGAAAGGGCCAGTCCTCCTGGTCTGAAGCTACAGGATCTCCATGACACAGGGCAACAACAGGATAACAGGGAGGAGTCCTGGCAAGGATCCAGCATTTATGGTATCACAGAAGCCAGAGGCCTGGAATCAGCCCAATAACTCATTGCAATAAACATTTGCAAGTGAAGATGTGTGGACAGGGGGATATACTATGGGACACACTGTGACACACTACAGCTTCCACAACAAGATGCTTTCTATGCTTTTGTATTTTTGTTGTTTTTTTATTTTGTGAATTTCACATCCTGCAATTTGTTTCCTTTCATCTCCCTCCTCCCCTCAGATCCACTCTCCACCCTGGAAACCCCTCCCAACATAAAAAATTTTCATTGTGGAAGCTATAGTGTGTCTCAGAATATTCCCTTCTGTACACACTTTTTTGCTGGCAAATGTTCATTATAATGACTCCTTGGTCTGGTACGAGGCCCCTGGCTTCTGCTACTTTGTCATTACTGGATCCTCACTGGGACTCCTCTCAGATATCCTGTTATTGTCCTGTGTCATCA
Source organism: Lophiomys imhausi (assembly GCA_907164525.1). Lineage (NCBI taxonomy): Eukaryota > Metazoa > Chordata > Mammalia > Rodentia > Muridae > Lophiomys > Lophiomys imhausi. The sequence continues at coordinate 2,757,233 of CAJQZJ010031840.1, forward strand.
AGATCCTGTAGTTTTAGCCGGGCAGTGGTGGCACACGCCTTTAATCCCAGCACTTGGGAGGCAGAGGCAGGCGGATCTTTGCGAGTTCGAGGCCAGCCTAGTCTACAAAGTGAGTCCAGGACAGCCAGGGCTACACAGAGAAACCCTGTCTCGAAAAACCAAAAAAAAAAAAAAAAAAGATCCTGTAGTTTTGTGTCTGTGGAACTGGTCTCTTCATGCACTCCAGCAGTTCATCCATGGGGTATATGTTGGGTGTGCCAACTCAAAGTCCTGGTTCTAGGCCTGCAACACCCACAGTCAGGACCAGTTCTATTGTGCTATCCAGGTAAGATGCAGGGCCTACTCTCCAAGTGCTGCATCAGGTAAAGGGTTAGTTAGACCAGCTCTCCTGCTCTCATGACCTCATCAAGGCCAACTCACCTACCTGCTACCTATGATGAGGGCATCAGAGAGTGGAGGGGATCTCTCCCTCACCAACACCATGGCAAAGCAGACAAAAAGCAGGGCTGTCTCTCCCATACTCACACATTCGGGGCTGGGTCAGCCACAACCCCAGATCCAGGGCCAGGTAGGGTTCTTTCAGTCTCTGACTTGCTTCCTGTCCAGGGAGCCCATCTGGCACTTGCCTGGTGCTGCACTGGTGGTCATCACAGTCTAACTCCCTATCTGGGGGACCCACAGTGCCAAAGCGGTGTTGGTCTCCAGGTTGGTTTTTTTTTTTTTTTTCAGGGAATGTTAGGCTACTATTCATTCAGATGTTCATAGGTCAGAACATGGAATGTAGACAGAGCCTCTCTCCTCTCTGCTGCCTACTGATGGGTTGACTTGGAAAGTGGATAGGGATATTAACATAACAATAAACAGTTTAAACGTATGCCTTCACTCCTCCCTCCTGTGTCTTTCCCAATAAATCTCTTGTGTGAGGTTTGTTGTGAAGTGTGACTTTGTGGTATTCCTTAGCCCCCAAATGCCAGGATACTTTCACCCTCGTAGTTGTGACACCTACATTGATGCCATGACTTGGACAGGCTCGGGGATCTGAGATAAACCCTGTGCTTTATCTCCAGTCTATCCACAACAGACTCACCTTCCACTCACCAATCGCTCAGCACTACATCCACCAGCAGCAATTAGGCAAGTTTCCCCTTGGAAGGTATAAAGGCTTTCCTAAGTCTAAGGAAGTGACTGCTGAGCATCCAGCACCCCTCTGGTACTCTGGCAGACGTACCCCTAGTCACAGTCTTTAAGGCTATTGCTGGTCCTCTTCACATGACCCTGTCCCTCCACCCTTAGAGCTGAAATCATGAAGTTCCTTTAAGCCCAACTGGGCTACTGTGCCCCTTTCCTGCCCTCTTCTCCCACCTTCCCTTTAGAGCTGCCCATAATCCCACAATTCCTCTGGGCTCTCGTGGTTTTTGCAACCCCATTCCTAATCCTTTCCTGTGGATGAAATCTCATCCTTGCCTTCTGGCCTCCATGAAAGCCCTGGTATTAGGTGCTGAGTCTCTCTTTGGGCTGAGCTAGGTTGACCTCCAGATTCCAATTGAGTGGGGTGATGACCCACTGAACAGCTTGTGTCTTCCTCTATGAGTCCTGGGAAAGCCCTGGACTACAGGCTGCAGTGACATTTTTCCTTCCTGTCCCCTCTCCCGTCCATGGGAACAGTGTCTTCTATACTTGCTCATCCTCCCTTGTGATGCCTTTTAGAAAACCTCTAGCTTCTACACCTGGGATCCGACCTGAAGGGCCCTAAACTTGTTTGCCTTTGCAATCAAATTTGGCCTCTATACCGCTTAGATAATCAATCCAAATGGCTGACTAATGACACCCTGGATCTTAATATTATTTGGAACCTTTACAAATACTGCCAGCAGTCAGGGAAATGGAAAGAGATTCCCCATTCCCCAAGCTTTCCCTTTTATCCACACTGAGCCCAGTTTGTTTTTGTGTAGTTTCTCCCATGCTGTGTAAATGTCCTGTCTTTTAAGTTACTGTTGATGAATCTGTAAGATTGTTGCAAAGTGGGAACTGAGAACTGGACCTAGCAAGAGGAGGAAAAAGCTGTTGGCCAGCTGCTTGGAACACATTAGACCCAGAATGCCCTTCAGACAACCTCCTGCATCTGGTCATGGGAGACTGAGCTGGCCTGGACTCTTCTGGCCCAACCACTGCCACCTATAAGATGGAGCTATGAGTCATCATCACAGTAACAGGGCAATCCATCTCCTTCCTTCTGGACACTGGGGCCACTTTTTTGGTCCTGACAAAGTTTTAGGGACCCACCTTTCCTTCTTGTTCCTCTATTGTCCAAGTAGGAAGACAGCCTTACCAGTTTCATCAAACTCTGTAGTCTCTGAGCAGCCCACCACAAGAGTTGTCAAAGTGGTGGCTTCTCCTTGTACCATATAAGAGGCCACCACATGAATCATAAAATTGGCAGCACCTGTCAAAATGGTGGCACCTGTGTGAACCAGGAAGCCTCAGCCTGCTGGGGTCATGAGGAGGTGTCCATGGTGGTGACACCTTTTCTGCCTCAGCCCTGCCACAGTAGAGAGAGAGAGAGAGAGAAAGAGAGAGAGAGAGAGAAAGAGAGAGAGAGAGAGAGAGAGAGAGAGAGAGAGACCACCACCACAGGAGCTATCCAGCAGCTCTACAGAGATGGCACCTTAGCCAAAGCCTCCTGCAACTGGGAATGACATAGCATCCTAACCATGGCCCTGATGTAGTGAAGGGGGGGGTGGTGAAAAAAGACAGCAATCCCTGAACTTCCCACCAAAACCCACCAATGCCTGAGCTCCACAAGCTCAGGACTTGAAATCCGACCAATCATCACTCTGGAAATCTCTGCCCTGAAAAGCTCCAACCCCTAAGAAATCCTATATAATTCCCCCCCACTCTTTTGTTCAATTCCCTGCTATCCTCTCCCAGGTCAATGGGCAGCCACACCCTGGATTCATTCCTCCACATCCTGGACTCTCCAATAAATCTCTTTTTATGAGAGTCTGGTGTGACTCTTTCATTGGAAGATTCCAAGAAGAAATAAAGAGAAGAGGAGATGCGAAGAAGTAGAGCAGGGCTGGGGCCCCTGACCTCCTCAGCTTAGCTAGGGGTACCCTCTCCTGAGAGCTGCAGTGCCTCTGCTGAAGAGGCCTCCTCTCAGAGCTGTGTGATTCATGGGCTCCCATGTCTCATGATGCCCTTCCACTGGGATATCTTATCCCTTCAGAGCTGTGTGGTTCCTGGACTTTTGAATACCAGGACACTTTCCTATCATCAACAATCCCCATCATTTAGCTATATCTTTAGGGGTATCCTCCTTACCCAATCTTTCCTTGTGGTACTGACCTATTTTTTCTCCTTGCTTGGATGGAACCTCCTAGCTTCTAGAGAAACTTTAATCCAGGAACATGGGTACTCTGGCAGAGGGTCACATCCAAAGACCTTCTAGGTCTATGTGATCCTGATGGAATGTAGACATGCTCTAGTTTACAGTATGCTCTGGCTGGAATACAGACATGCCTTTAGTACACACCTTTAATAACAAACAATAAAGGTAAGGTTAGTTTATAGGAGGAAGCAGACATGTTTGAAAGTGACATCTATTGAGGGGCAAAGTGACAAATCAGAGAAAGACTTGACAGAATGAGTCAGAGATAGGATATGCCCAACTCTCATGAGAACAGGAAAGGGAGGCTATTTAAGAGCAGCACAGGTTTTAACTGAGAGTTTCTTACTAGGACAGTTTTACAGAGACAGGCTTCAGAGAGAACAAAGTAGACAGAGGTGAAGAAAGAGCAAGCCAGAGAATGAGAAGGAGCTAGAAGATTAAAACATATTGCCAGAATTAGTTTGAGGCCAGGCACCACAATTCATTCAGAAGCCAAGAGAATCCAGTTTGAATCAATCATCTTGGAGAGGAGTTTAGTCCAGAACAGCTGAGTTGAACCAGCCAGCAAGAGTTCAGAAAGAACTAGAAAGGCTTGGGAACAGTTTTCATCTCATCCCCTCATCTGAGGAAATAAAAACATTTAAACTAGCCAAAGTGAAAGCCTCTGTTTCCTTTGTGGCCCCCAGCCACTTAACCTCAGGCTCACTGACCAGTTTCCGCCTCCGCCAAACCATACAGCATGACATAGCTTTTCCCTTCCCACCTTTTCAGGTGCATCTCCAAGTATGGGTCACCCAAAACCTCTCTATGGACAAACATAATCCTGTCATCATCCAACTGTAAAACCCTTTCACTCCCACCCAGGGTAAAAGCAGACATTAGCTACCCACCTTATCCTGATTGTTTGGAAAGTTTTGTCTGTGTTTTGTGTGTACATATGGGTCTGTGTTTTCTGGTGTGTTTTTAAGTCTTACGGGAATCATGGGAGCTGAAATGGAAATGGGTCATTTAGTTGACTTAGTTGAATGCTTGAATGACGGTGGCCACTCCATGTTTTGTTCTCCACTGGTCTTTTTTGAGCATGTGAGTTTTCTGTGTTCTGTGGTTATTGGTTTTGCTTTGTCTGCCAGACACCACCACTAATGCCACATGCTATGGCTGCTTTGATGTTCATGGCTCAGAATGGGCTTTCTGGTCACTGAATTCAATTTAGTGGGGATTCAAATGTATTTTGATATTACACTTGTTCTGATTTATTGGAAATCTGGCTCTGGAGTTGTGTTATGAGCCCCTCTTCTAGACCCAAGCATGTTTGTTTAAAGATTTGCTCCAAATTCTCTGTCCCATGTCAGATGGGCCACCTGACTATGACAGAGAGAGGAGAACAAAACAAAAGGATTTAAAGGCATTTGTTTTGCAATGACTGCTATCAGTAATAACTACTTATATTGGGCTGGAGAGATGGCTCAGCGGTTAAGAGCACCGGCTGCTCTTCCAAAGGACCTGAGTTCAAATCCCAGCGCCCACATGGCAATTCAAAGCTCTCTGTAATTGCCAGGCGTGGTGGCACACGCCTTTAATCCCAGCACTCAGGAGGCAGAGACAGGCGGATCTCTATGAGTTCAAGGCCAGCGTGGTCTACAAAATGAGTCCAGGACAGCCACAGATACACAGAGAAACCCCGTCTCAAAACAAAACAAAAAAAAAAAAAAAAAACAAACTACTTATATCTCTAGTAAATGGTGAGATGTAGAATGTAAAAGTAAACTAAGTTCTGAGGGTCTAAGAAAGTATATAAAGGTCTGAAGATACAAAAGCTTAAGAAAATTCTGAAGGTATAAAGAAGTGTTTCAAGGCATGTAAATAAAAGTTCTGAAGGTCTAAGAAAGTAAATTAAGGTAATGAAAAATTGTTTCAGATATTTCCCCCTCTCTACGCTAGTGTTATATTAAGATTTCAAAGGTTCAGAGAACTTATACTTAATGGTTCAACCAGATCACATGGTGGGGTCCTAAGACTGTTAACCAGCAGGTTGCCAAAAGGAGATGCTTATCCCTATAACACTTACATAAATCTCTCTAACACCTGTCTCCTATGCTTGCGTTCTCTATGATCAAAGAGATTGCTGTGGACATTGGCCAGAGCTTATGGAGGTTGTTCTTAGATCCTGAAGGAGATTATGCATATTCAAAAAGGTGTTCTAACTTTTGTGCACAATGGAGATCTTTTATATCCCAGTTGAGGACCCATGGCACTCCAGATGGGAGACGAGGGTCATTGGTAAACTTTACTATAGCATTCGCTGTAGCTGCCCATCAGGCACAGTCGAAATACAGAGGGTACACACCTAACTCTCTCAACCTCTGGGTATAGACATGGTAGGAGAATTGGTCCAAAACTCCTCAAAGGTCCTGACATTCCTAATATCAGCCCTCTCAGATGATATTGATATCACCCCTGTCTCACCATCTCTTGTTTCAGATCTTAACCTCAGAGTGTCAGTATTGAATAATGCTCTGCCTGACCACTTTAAAAAATGTTGGTGGTGTATCCCTCCTGGGTCAAACTCATGACCATTTGTGGCTTCACTCATTGTCTCATTAGACTCTCTCACCTCATTATTTGTTAATTGCTCTAATCTGAATATCACTTCCACCGTAATCACACCCAAACCTCTCTCTTTATTATCACAGACCACTTTAATTCCTCAGGAATGAGCAGTTCTGACCATACTCTTTCTGGAAGTCCTGGGTATAACCGCTGGCATCACCACTAGAGCAGCAGGACTGACCACTTCCCTGGCTATTTACCATCGGGTTTCCTCTCAGTTCATCAAGGGCTCAGACCATTCTTACCCTCCAGAGCGAAATAGACTCACAGAATGCTGTAGTGCCACAAAATCAGCGAGGATTAGATTTACTAACAGCAGAGAGAAGTGGTCATTGTCTCTTTCTCAGAGAGGAATGTTGCTTTTATGTTAACCAATCAGGTACAGTAAAAGGCAAGTTCTGACAACTCCAGATGGCACTCCAAAAAAAAAATGTAAGAAACAGCTCGATGCCTCTAGCCAGTGGACCATTGACAGTCCAATATGGAATTGGATATTACCCTTCTTAAATCCCTTCTCCTCCTTTTTTTTTTTGAGACAGTTTCTCTGTGTAGCAGAACTCTGGCTATCCTGGACTCCCTTTGTAGACCAGACTGGCCTCAAACTCACAGAGATTCACTTGCTTCTGCCTCCTGAGTGCTGATATTAAAGGTGTGTACCGCCACACCTGGCTTCTTCTCCGTTTCTTAACCCTACCTCATAAACTTCCTGTCTATATTTCTTCAACAACAGATCCAAAAGATTTCTAGCCACACTTTTAATCAGTTGCTATTAATTATCAGCCCCTAATTACAGAGCCAGAGTTCCATCTCTGATCATACCATAATAGTGAATATCATGCTTGCCCCAAGGACTTTGATGCCACCATTAAGCAGGAAGTAGTCTAATGATAACATCACCCCTTTTCTGTCTCCTGACAGTTTCTCAATAATAAACAGAAAAGGGAGGAGAGTTGGCTATCCATGCTGAGCCGGGAGGCTTTCCCTGCCATGCACAGAGAATTACCTTATAAGCCCCAATCCTGGAGACTTTCAGCACCCAGACCCCACTCCTAGACTACTCTGATGGCCAGGCCTGGCCCCTCAAGGTGCAGGAGTGGCCAGCTCCCTTGCTCAGGGGCAGGCCCTGCCCCTGAGGAGCTCCAATGATTAGGCCCTGCCCCGTGACTTCTCTAAGGGCCATAATGGTGGTTACCTAATATCTCTAATGGCCTGTCCCAGCCTATCAAGGTAAGAGAGTGGCCAGCCTCTACCCTATCGAAAAAAAAAAAAAAAAGCCCAAGATCAGACCACAGAATCTCACCAATCCCTGAACTTGCCCCAAGATCAGGCCACATAATCCCTCCAATCCCAGGCCACCCTGGAAAGCTTTGTCCCCCACCAAAGAAACCCTGTATTCTGCCTGTCTTCTGCTTCTGCTTCAGTTCACTACTGATTCTCACCCCAGCAAAGGCTGTCACCCTCTCTCCTGTGTCTTTCCCAATACATTTCTTGTGTGAGGTTTGTTTTGCAGTGACTTTGTATTTCTTGGCTCTCCACTTCCAGGTTACCTTTCTCCTCTTAGCTGTAACACTTACACATACCAGGCCCATTCTCTCTCTCTCTCTCTCTCTCTCTCTCTCTCTCTCTCTCTCT
>CAJQZJ010031840.1:2764872-2791056 GCA_907164525.1 Lophiomys imhausi
TCTCTCTCTCTCTCTCTCTCTCTCTCTCTCTCTCTCTCTCTCTTTCTCCCTCTCTCTCTACCATGCAGAATAGAAGTAATGTTTACCTACTCTTTCAGCGTCATGCCTGTTTGCCTACTACCATGATCCTCACTATCTGAAACTAAGTAATCCCTCAATTAAATCCTTCTTTTTATAAATTGCTTTGGTCATGGTGTACTTTTGCAGTAATAGAACAGTAACTAAGACAGGGTACTCACTTATTTGCCTTCCCTTTATGACTGTGATTGAGCATAGGAGACTTTACTGTGTTATCTCTAGGAATTCAGTATTGTCCCACCTCCCTAACCAAAGCAAATGGGAAATATATATTTTTGTGCAGCTTAGCTTGCTGTTTAATTTGTGATTCTCCAGCCTGATATTGGCCAGGTAGAGTGGGAGGAACCACAATTCTCTTTGGAGAAGGTAGACATTCCCGCAGATGGCAGGATCTTGCTTTCCTACATGGTAGAATCATGCAGCAGCAGCTTCCAGATTCCTGCCTGTCCTCTTACTGGCACCGTGGGTGGTGACTCTGGCTCCCTCAGTGTTATTCATCCTCTGGACTTCCTTATCAGGGACAGGTAAGCACTGATTCTTACGCCCTCTGCCTTACTTAGGATTCCTATTGCTGTGAAGAGACACCATGACCACGGCAACTCTTACAAAGGTAAACATTAACTTGGGGCTGGCTTACAGTTCAGACTGCCATTATCATCATGGCAGGAAGCATGGTGGCACATGGTGCTCGAGAGAGATATCTGAGAGTTCTATATCCTGATCAACAGGCAGCAGAAAGAGAAAGTGAGTCACTCTGGGCCTGGTTTGAGACTTCAAAGCCTACCCCAGTGACATACTTTCTCCAACAAAGCCACACCTACTTCCACAAAACCATACCTCCTAATAATGCCACTCCTTATGAGCCAAGCATTCAAATGCATGAGTCTATTGGGGACATTCTTATTCAAACCACCATACCCTTCCTGATTGGATAGGTATCCACTAACACATGTCTCTTTATGCCATGCTTATTTCCTGGTGTTGAGGAAGTTAATTAAATTCTTAACTGAGAATATAAACCAGAAAGACTCACAGTATATTCTAGATGTTTACATAAAGTATTTCTTGATATTTCCTGGTCATTTGGTCCCCTCTTTGAAACCTCATGTGTAAGCATTGCAGCTCTGAGGAGAAAGGTATCCTGACAGTCGGGAGCCAAGGAATATCACCAACTCATACCTTACAACAAACCTCATGTAAGAGATTTATTGGGAGGGATGAACTCAGGAGGGCAACTGCCTCTGTTCTGGTGAGAAGCAGCAGAGAACTGAGCAGAAGACAGGGTTTATAGGATTTCTTGGTGTGTGTGTTTGTGTCTCTGTGTGTGTGTGTGTATGTGTCTGTGTGTGTGTGTGTCTGTGTGTGTATGTGTCTGTGTGTGTCTGTGTCTGTGTGTGTGGGTCTGTGTCTGTATCTGTGTGTGTGTCTGTGTGTGTGTGTGTCTGTGTCTGTGTGTGTGTATGTGTGTGTGTTTGTGGGTGTGTGTGTAGCTTTTCAAAGTGGGGATTGGTGGGATTTCAAATCCAGAGCTTGGGCTTTTTACTCTCTAGGGCGGGGGCTGGGTCCAACCATTAGAACACAGTGTTCTGCAGATGGAACCTGGTGGTTGGCGGTCCTCAGGGGAGGGGCTTGTCCACTTGTGTGCCTTGAGGGCCTTACATTATGTCCCTTAAAAGACCCTTAACAGAACAAAAGAGGCCCTGTGATACTTTAACATTTTTCATTTATTAGATGTTCAATTGTTGCTATTATATCTTGCTTTAGACCAGAGTTATGACAGAGGGCAAGGAGTTTTAGAGAGAGTGAAGAAAGGTACGAAGGTTGCTTTAATTTGTCCCAAGCCTGACCTGAGGAGAAATTCATGCATCCTTCCAGCTTGTGGAACAACCGCCGGATCTTTATTAAGCTGGCAAACAGCAGAAGATCATCTTCACTCAGGAACCTCAGGGCTGGAAGCTCCTCTGGCTTGTGGAGCTGGTCAGGAAAAAAAAAAAAGAAAAAGAGGGGCAAGGTGAGTACCCAAGACTGGGAGTTGGCAAGAGAGCCTACGCACTAACCATCTGGAGTTGAGGTAGTGAGAGCATTTCACTCCTAATGAGGAAAGAGATGGTTATGCTGTGGAGACTTGAAAGAGCACATGGATCTTAGACACTTTCAAAACTTATATAATTTATTCGAGAGATTTAACCAGTGTCCACTGAAGGGAGTATGAAGCTACTTTAAATAGTCTCTCCATTAGAAAATATCTAGTGGGCTGGGAGTCATGAGGGATGCTCTGCAGGCCTAGGGGGGAAGAGATGAGGGGGACATCTCCCTAGAGAAGAGAACGTGGGAGGGAGTAAGAATCCTTTCATTCTCTCCATGGTGTCTTGACTTCCAGGAGTCCATTCCAAGTCTCCTCTTCCTTTGCCTCACTTGCCCTTCACACTTCTTTAGTTCCTTAGCTACAGAAGGGGCCTGCAGGAGAGCCTGCAGCTTCAGGACCACCTAGGCAGGCACTCGTCCTCAATGAGGCAAGTTAGAGAGCAGCAGAAGCACAGCCTTCTGCAAGGAGATAACTCCCTCAGCTGTGAGGGATGCAGGAGCACAAAGAACACAGTGTCTTTGAGTTCCCACCTCCTGCTCCAAAAAAAAGGGAGGAACTGTGAAAACAATGGGAAAAGTTAAAAAAAAATCCTTAGCATTGTATTCTTCATTTTTTTTTGCATATTTGCACCAAAATGTGTTTTCCATATTAAAATTCATTTCCAATAGAGGGAGAACCATTTTGGGTCCTGGGGGCAGGGGAGTGAAGGTCCCCAAGAGAGGACATGTGTGTGCTTCAGAGAAGAATGTACTTACCCTGAGGTAAGGTACCAAAAGGAGGCTATGCATGACTGTACATGCTGGGATTAGTTGATCACAGTGTATTTCTAACCAAGAGAGAGGTTTGTTAAGAGCCGAACCAGGTAGATGGCCATATTGGCCTACAGGGCCTAGAATCATGCTGAGCACACTTTGGGTTGAGTCTGTCTCCCTTTGTTTGATAGTCCTAAGATATTTTGTCTGTGCTGAATATTGAGATCATGTTTCCATATGAAATGCACGAATTTTAGGAGTTGAAGGCACTTGGGAAGTTTGGAGCAACCTCCTCCTTTGAAAGCAGACTAAATAAAGCTTCTCGGAGTTTAAGAGGTGTGCTCCACGTCATTTTGCATATGGAAACACCAGTTTCTGTGACTATCTCTGCATCCATGAGGCAGCTTCGTTTGCTCAGTACGTAGTCAGTGCTGGGTATTTTGGTATTTTACATTTTCACAGACTCTTCACAGCAACTGTGAGGCCGGATTTATTACGTTGTTTTATAGATGAGAAACTGAAGCTAAAGCTCACTCATATAGCCAAGGAGCAGAACTGAGATTTGAAACGATGGACCATAACTCGATGCCTGTGTTCTTAACCACTGCTTTATGGGCATCAGCATTAGGGCAAAGCATTAGGATAAAGGAAGTGGAGAGAGCCTGTTCTATCCTTCTGGACCTCGACCTCATTGTCAGTGGGGAAGGCAGCCATGACATCAAGACAGGCAGCCTGGCTCAGCCAGTGCAGGGCAGGGTCAAGTCCTTGGGAAGCTCAGAACATAGTAGATGGTGACTGGGTGAAGGCAGTCTCCAGTGTCTCCAAGGAGTCAGAGCTTGTATTTCCTCTTAATATGATAAGAACCCAGGTTTCCTGGCCCAGCCTAGGGCTTTCTCCCATAGCAGGGAGGAAGCAGACACCTCCTAACACAAACCCTAAAACAAAACTGCTGCCAAGTCAGCTGACAGCAGTCACGCAGTGAGCACTCACGGGTGCAACTTGGACTTAAGACTGAACTGAAAGGAATTTTGAAACAGAAGAAAATGTAAGGTTACTTTAGTTACATAGGAAACCTTCATTGTGAACTCCAGCATTTCTCAGTGGACAGATTATGCATAAATATATCTGATCAGCAATAACATCAACAAATTATTTTACTCTTAAAATGATTTAGATTATTTTTTTAATGCACATACCAATACTTTGGCTCCAACGCTGATTTTTGCCTGTTGGCCCATTGCTAGAAAATTAATGGAGATATTGTCTTGCTCTAGGATGCGGATTCCAATGTAATGGTTCAGAGCCAGAAAGACAGGCTTAAATGAAACGAAGGATGAGGAAGGCATGGAACTCGGCCAGTTCCAAGTTCGTATTCTATTGCCTGCTTGATCTGAGTACTGGCCTCCCAACACATTGATGTATACCCTGGAAGGAAATTAGAATGATCAATGATAGAGCTGGATGCGGTGGCTCACACCTGCCATGACAACATTCAGAGGACTGTGGCAGGAGGATTGCCAGAATGGGACCTTGGTTCAAAAAACTGAAACAAAAAGCCCCACCAATAATAGCACTATGACTCAAGGCTGAATTAGCTCTGTCATTTCCTATATAAGGCATATGAGTGGTGAAATCCTTAGGTAAATTTAAAAGTAATGCTACTCACTTTGCACTATTTGAAATGCTGGGTTCAAATTGAAGCATACTGCTAAACTAAAGTGGATCCAAAAAAGAGTGGAAGGTAGAGAGGAAGCCAAAGAAGTTTCATCAGGAAAAAGAAAGAATATGGAGAGGAAGCTGTTCTTGACAGAGGGAGGAACCAATGATTAGATTTTCATCGGACCAACATACAGGACCATGGATATAAATTTGGGGGATGCCCAGATTAGTGCTTGTTTAAGAGAACTGACTCAGTTACAAGTCAAGTTCCCTTCCTTTTATCTTTTTTTGGGAGGTAGGGTGGGAGAGTGCTTGTGACTGAAGCCAGGGCCTTGGGTTCAGTTTACAAGCTGGGCTGCACCATCAGCCATTGAAGATGAGGCCTTTGGAGGCTGGGTGTGGGAAGCAGGGGCCCAGGGGTACCTCTGAGTTCACTGCAATGGAGAAAAGTTCTGCAGCAGAGAAAAGATATAACTTGAATCATGTGGCCTTCTCATATCATGTGGCATTGCCAATGCCACACATTTACTACATTACAGTCATGCTTGTTTTGAGGGTTTGTGGCACTAATCACCATGCCATGCCATTCTAATGGACAATCTCATTGTCGTACTCCCTTACCTTCCTTCTTCACCTGAGGTAACCATACCTAACATGAGGAGAGTTCTGTATTCTTAGAAGTTTGACTTATTAAGATAATGAATTTCCTTTCTAATGCTGTGAAGTGCCTATGAAGGCGCCCATAAGATAACTAATATCTTATTTCTTCAGCATTGACTGACTACTACTGGTACTAACCTGATAGCAAAAGAAATGAAAATCCAAGAGGATATCTTACTGGATCCAGAAGGGAGTGTTTTTACTCTGTCTTGCAAGTAACAATGATATTTGACTAAACTGATCTGAATCAGTTTTTAATTATTCTCGGAGTTTATAGCATAGATTTTGCTGTGTAAGGGTGAAGACTTAGGATATGCCTTCAAGGAACTTCAGTCCACAGAGAACACATGTGCTGCACAGAGGCAGAGAGAAGGGGTTTTGAGAATGTCAGGACCAGTCAGAATACTCAAGAGTTCAGCTCATGGGGTTTGGGATCCCTGAAATCAACTGGTCTCTTTCTACAGCTTGTTGAGTTAATATAGGTGACAATTATAACACTCCACCACATGTAACACAGACTTACTATTGAATCCTGAAGGATAAGGAGAAATTTCCCATCATACACCATGTTAATGGATTGTTTACTCCCATGGGCTAGAAATACAGATAGATACTTCACTGTGTCTAAATTTTGTCAGCACTGGCAAGGTTCAAGCTTTGCCAGTGATTGACAGATTTTTCCAAGTGATATTATATCTACAGATAACTTGAAGAGCTAACTGTCATGGCTTACACTTGTAATCTAGCACTTCCAAAGATGAAGGTCACAAATTTAAAGCCGGCCTGGTCTGTAGAAGGAATTTCAGTCTGGCCAGGGCTACAGAGTGAGACTGTCTTAAAAAAAATAATGTATACCCTTCTGAAAAGACTTAACTTGTATCTGAAGTTGGGACCCAGATTTTTCTTTTAGATTAAATGACATAATATGAAGTCATAGATTGTATTTATTGGTAAGTTAGAAGGGAATGGGGTCTTCTATAGAGATGTACAGTTTTTACTGTTATTATCACGCGGTATGTATGCATGTGGTGCTCGTGGCAGTGCTTGCCTGGAGCCACAGCATGCATATGGATTCAGAAGGTGACTTAGTGCAGCTAGCTCTCTCCCTCCACCTTCATCTGCAGACTCCGGGGATTGAATGGAATTCCAGGTGCACATCAAAAATGCCTTTACATGCCTTGTGGCTCCGGATGTTTCGTTTGTATAGTATTCTCTGACTCAACTGCAGGAAGATTACTAGTTAGGAATGTATCTGAAGCAGTAAGCAACACAGTGTAGTGTGTCTCTGAGTTATATTACTATCTAAAGACTACTAACTTCAATAAATCTTTCTAAAGCCATTCTTATCGAAGAGATAAAAAAATACAATTTAACAATAACAGTGAAAAATCATCAGAAAAACATAAAAAAAACAACAAACAGTAACACCTAAACTCAAAATAACAACAAGGACCTGAGAAACCTACCAGACATTTCCATTGGGATGATAGCAGGAGCATCTGCCAGAGGAGTCAAGAATTGCCAGGATAGCAGGGCTGGTGGGCGTATCTTCTTGGACAATACAGGTAAAACCATTTGTCTTGTTGGACACTTGGATAATGGCTAGATTCCCAGATGGATAGCTGAGATCAGATAAGGTCCTATGAACAATCTAGTGGTCCTGGGCTATGCATGGAATAAAGGTAATTTATAAGGATCTCTTTGATGAATTTGTGCTTCATACTTTCAAAGAGCTCTCAGAGAAGAGGTCTCTGTTACTTTTGATATAAAAGAATTGTATGCTTTTTTTTTTTGGTTTTTCGAGACAAGGTTTCTCTGTGTGTCAAAATATATTTAAAAATGCAAAAATTCCCAACAAAATAATTTGGAAATATGTAAGAGGATTGTGCATCATGATGAATTTATGCCAAGAATGTAAGGTTGGTCTGACATCTGAAAATCAACTAATATAATATACCATGTTAATAGGATAAAAAGCAAAAAAGCATGATTATCTCAATAGGCATTTATTTATTTATGTGAGTTGTGTGTGTATGTTTATGGTGTGTATGTCTGTGTTTGTGTGTGGGTATGTGTGTGTCTGTGAGTCTGTGTATGTATAGGTGTGTGTGTATGTGTGGGTGTTTTTATTTGTGTGTCTGTGTATGTGTGTGTGTGCCACAGAATGTATATAGAGGTTAGAGGACAACTTGAAGGACTGTGTTCTCTCTCCACCCATGTGGGTCCTGGGGATTGAACTCCGGTCATCAGGCTTGGTGGAAAGTACCTTTACCCACCATCTAGTCAATTTCACATAAACATTTGAACAGTGGAAAATTTAGGGAAGGAAAATATCTAGATGGGAAGGGAAGGTAAAAGCCATATTTGGAATCTCTATACAGAAATCCTTGGGGACACCACAAAATGAAACTTTAGAACCAATAAATGAGTTCAGGTGGACTGTGACTGTAGGCTGCAAGACCAATATACCAAATAAATTGGGTTTCTTCATATTGCAGACAACGATTTGAAAATGAAATTAAGAAAACCATCCCATTCACACTAGCATCAAAAAGAAGTATGCTAGGCTTATCTTGATATTAATTAAACAGCCATCTGCAAAGGCTGTTCAGAGACAAAGTTAATCCAAGGCTGATTCTGAATCATTTTGAAAATCAGCTCACCCTCTAAGAGAATTAAAGTTGATATGAAATAACTAGGAATAAAAGTTGGGTAAATTGTTTAATGAAAACAAAACCTCCATTCTTCCCTACAGGGCACTACAGCTTTGTCAGTTGTGGCCATGAGCATCGTTTTTCTGGTTTATTGTTAGGGTTTGACTAAACATTTGGGACGTTGACTGAAAATGACTCTGTTCCACAAGAGGCACTCAGTGAAAAAGGTCTTCTGTTTTTTGTTTTTGTCTTTTAATAGAATTCTGGGAATATATTTTTTCTGTAATTCTCGCCTCCTTCCCCATTCTCTTTTCCTTCCTTTGTTCCTTCCTCCCTTCCTCCCTCCCTCCCTCCCTTCCTTTTTTTTCCTTCTTTCCTTTTCTATTGGGATTAACACTAAGGCCCCTGTACATGGGAGGGACTCTACCACAGACCTCCTCCTCAGCTCTCATTTTGATTGTTTGATTTTTTGGAGACAGGCTCAATCTCAGTTGCCCAGAGATGGACTTGCTATCTCCCTGCCTTCTCAGCCTCCCCCACCTCACCTTCTCAAGGAGCTGGGTCGACAACCCTGGGCCATTAGGCCCTGCCTGGTTTTCTTTTTGTGAAGTAAAGCTGATACAGTGTCGCGTGGAAAGAAAGGATACAATATTTGTGTCGTCCCATCTGGAAAGGAAGTGAGAAACTTGCTTCCATGCTTGTAGTGCCTCTCCAGGAGCTCGTTTGGCATGTCCTACATGTACAACAAAACAACAGTGACTGAGGCTGACGATGTAATGCATGAAACACAGTGGCGCAAGCCACTTCTTTACTCAATGTGATCATCCTTGTTTCAACAACATGGGATGGTCAGCACCAACCATTTACAGATGGTCCCTAATGCCTGCATCATAACTTAATAAACCCCTCTGTCATCACTTACCTATGTACAAGTCTTATTTTTTAATCTCATATATATTACCATAAACAGGAGAAAAAAACCCAGTCACATCCCAATGTTAACATTCATATCCTGACTGTAATGGTTTTTACATACCTGTGGAAGTGCTCAGTTGAACAATGAAAGGGTACATGTTATTACATAAACCTCACGTACTTTATTCACCTATTTGGTTTTTCTTTGTTTGTTTTTGTTTTTCTGTGCTGGGGATTGAACCTAGGCCCTTGAACACACCAGGCAATCACTTTCCACAGAACCACGTCCCCAGCAGTAAGCCTGACTTTAGAATGGACAAATACTCCAGGTGAACACACAGCAGCTGGTGTCTGTTCAGGGTTGTTCAGTTCATTTGAGAATGTGACTGCACTGAGTGTGACACAGTGAGGAAAAACATTCAGGAGTATAACTTTATTATGCTCCAAGTTTAACTAGTTTTGTATGGAAGTTCAGGGTGAAAATGAATTGGTATCTGATAATGTGTATGATAATCTGAAGAATTGGCTTAACTCTACACATTCCTGATCCTGAATTGTACTGACATGGATACAAGACTTCCTAGAGTGAAATGATCTAAATTTTCAGATAAACATTGTCATTTATTTTGGAAACCTATTGGATATGATGGCCTTTTTTTTTCACCTTTGAAGCTATGAAATATGGAGTATTTCCAGATAAGCGCTACAGCACACCATTTCATCAGTGGGTAATTATGAAACAAACACTCATGTTATCTCCATGGAAGCTTACAAATGGAATAAATGAGAGTCTGATAGCCCCATCCTAGTGTGCTCACCCCAGTGTGCCCAGACAAGTGGGCCTATTCCAGTGTGCCTAGTCCCATGTGCCTACCCCAGTAGGCCTACTCCTATGTGTTTAGCCCAGCATGCCCAGCCCAGTGTGCTCACTCCAGCATGCTTACCCCAGTGTGCCAAGCCCAGTATCAACACTCTGCCAAGATGCAGCTGAAAGTATGATTTTATTGTGTAATTTTTGTATGTCCATCATTTATCTTCTCCCATTTTTTAATGTTTCATAAATGGGCTCATCTTTATTATCTTCTTTCTGTCAAAGAAAGATCTCTCCTCTCTAGTGAGGAGCTGCAGTGTAGTA
This sequence comes from Lophiomys imhausi, assembly GCA_907164525.1. Classification (NCBI taxonomy): domain Eukaryota; kingdom Metazoa; phylum Chordata; class Mammalia; order Rodentia; family Muridae; genus Lophiomys; species Lophiomys imhausi. The sequence goes on from CAJQZJ010031840.1 coordinate 2,774,812, forward strand.
ACTTTCCTTTGTGCATGGTTTTATATTTCTGTTTTTCACTACTCATTCTGGGTGAGGGAACCTGGGTTTCTACTAGTTTGACTGTTAGAAGCACCGATAAGTAGGATATTCATATGTGTGCATGTTGGTATTAAGTTCCTGTAGAATACTCCTGTTCCACTGAGATGACTTTATAGTTCTTTGTCACATCCCATGTCATAGGCAAATCCTGTCAGCTACTGTTAGGTCCCCTCCCCACAGCTCAGCACTTATAGGAGTTTCTGTTTTTGCCAGCATGCTTAGTATGGAATGAATTTTCATTTCTCAGGTGGCTAAGGTGGTTGAGCAGGCTTTCATGTGCTTTTTAGTCATCTGCGTTTTCTCTTGTGAAAAGTTTCTGTTCAAGTTTTGTGAAAGGGCTCACTTTTCTGTAAGGTTCACTTTGTCTGTTGTTTGTTTTCTGAGAACTGGTCTCACTATATAGCTCTGGCTAACCTGGAACTCAATATGTAGACTAGGCTGATCTTGAACTCACAGAGATCTGCTTACCTTTGCCTCCTGATGCTGGGATAAAGGGCATGCACTACCACAGCTGGAAAAATTAACTTTTAAAAATGTTGACTTATAAAATTTCTCCTTCCATGTAGAATATAAGACCTTTACATGCTATATGTAATTTAAATGATTCTCTAGTTTTGGCTTGTTTTCAAATTTTTAATTTTAATCAAGTCCTTTTAGGTCTTTTAGGTCTAAATTCATTCTATGGTATTAAAAACATTTTGTGGTGGTACCAATTGGACTGAGTTATAAAATAAAAATGACAGTGGATCCAAGATGGTGCCGACTATAGAGCTTTGTATCTGAGTAGTAGGTTAATGAGATTAGACGCTTTGGAGTGAATGTGAGGTCCCGTAGTTGACTGTGAATCACAGACAGTGTCTGAATTTCTGCAGCGAACACTGAGACTGGTCACCACAAGAAACAGCTCACACAGTTTCCAGAAACACCCCCCTGAGATCAGCCAGCTTGGTCACCCATCTGGAGAGGAGCGCCGGCTAGAGCAGATCTAGCCCACAGCGGATTCAGCCCACGGCTCCAGCCACGGATCAGCAGCCCTGCCTGTCTGCCTGATATCCAGCCTGCACGTGGACCTGTACACCCAACAGGGAAAAACAGCTGGACCACAAGAGCAAAGGTAAGTGAGATTTTTTTTTTCCGGAGTTCCCAACGTGGCGGCACAGTGTGCACTGTAGCTGAGAGGCAGAGACCTAACCCAGTCATAGCAAAGCAATTAGGAGCCAAGACTGAGTGCAAACAGAGCCCGTGACTGTGTGTTCTCCACAAATATTGGGGCGGGTCACTCACCCTAGCACCCAAGCATCTGAGGCAGTCAGCAACAGGCACACTGAGGCCAACACCCATCTTGGGTGGAGCTCCCTGTCTGCACAGTTAGCCTAGCTGGGGAGCCAGTATGACTGAGTCAGTGAGGGGAGAACACAGACCCAATTACAACTCTACCTGCCTTTCTGAGGAGACCTGCCAGCTCTCAGGTCCTCAGAGGATAGCCCCCTCCCCACTCCAATCCCCTGTATATTGGTCCAATTGGGTCACAACCAGTTAAGGCTGAGCAGCAGCCACTCTCCTCTCCGAGAACCAGTCTATTACAGGAACCTGCCCACCATCTGGAGGTAGACACCAGGATCTCAGGATCGCCCAATCCCAGAACAGGGAGTTTTCCTGAGCACCAAGATCAACTGACAAAAGAAACAAACAGACAACACAAGGGTCAATCAGATGACAAAAGTCAGTGCAAGAACATGGCACAAAAAAAAAAAACCCAAAAAACAAACAAAACCCAAAAGCAATATGATGTCTCCAGAACCTAGCAATAATGCTACAGACAACTCTGGACATCCTAACACGATTGAAACAAAGGAAAATGACCTTAATCCTATGCTTATATTAATAATAGAAGGCCTAAGGGAGGAAATCAAATATCTCAGAGAGCAACAACAAAATATTGCAAAAGAGGTGAAGGAAATGAATAAAGAAATTAAAGGAATGGAAGACTTGAAAAGGCAAGTTGAAGCAATAAAGAAAATCCAATCTGAGAAATCCATAGAACTGGAAAACCTTAAGAAAAGAATAGAAACTACAGACATTAGCATTACCAACAGAATATAAGAGATGGAAGAAATAATTTCAGGCACAGAGGATAAAATTAAAGAAATTGATACATCTGTCAAAGAAAATGTAAAATCTAAAAAATCCTGACACAAAACGTTCAGGAAATCAAGGACACTATGAAAAGATGAAATCTCAGAATGATAGGAATAGAAGAAAGAGAAGATTCCTAGCTCCATGGACTAGAAAATATCTTCAACAAAATCATTGAAGAGAATTTCCCAAATCTAAAAAGAGAGATGCCTATAACTGTACAAGAAGCTTACAGAACTCCAAATAGATTAGACCAGAAAAAAAATACTCCCGCCACATAATAATCAAAACACTAAAGATACAGAACAAAGAAAGGATATTAAAAGCTGCTAGGGAAAAGGGTCAAGTAACATATATTGGCAAACCTATTAGAATCACACCTGACTTTTCATCAGAGATGCTAAAAGACAGAAGGGCCTGGACAGATGTCTTGCAGACCCTAAAAAACCACAAATTCCAGGCCAGACTACTATTCCCAGAAAAACTGTCAATCAACATAGATGGAGAAAACAAGATATTCCATGACAAATTCAAACAACATCTGTGCACAAATCCAGCTCTACAGAAGATATTACAAGGAAAACTCCAATCCAAAGAGGTTAACTACACACAAGAAAGAACAGGAAGCAAATAGTGCCTGCAGCAAAACCAAAAGAAGAGAAGCTCACTCACATACTATTTCCACCAACATCAAGATGGCAGGAAGTAATAATCAGTGGTCATTAATACATCTCAACATCAATGGACTCAATTCCTCAATAAAAAGACACAGGCTAGCAGAATGGATGCATAAAACAGAGTCCCACATTCTGCTGCTTATAAGAAACACACCTCAGCAAAAAAAGATAGGCATTATCTCCAAGTAAAGGGCTGGAAAAAGATATACCAAGCAAATGGACCCAAGAAGCAAGTTGGAGTGGCCATTCTAGTATGCAACAAATTGGACTTTCAACCAACATTAATCAAAAGAGATGGGGAAGGACACTGCATACTCATCAAAGGAAAAATCCACCAAGATAAAATCTCAATACTGAACATCTATGCCCCAAATGTAAGACCACCCACATTTGTTAAAGAAATACTACTGAAGCTCAAATCCCACATTGAACCTCACACATTAAGAGTGGGAGAGTTCAACACACCGCTCTCACCACTGGACAGATCAACAATGCAGAAACCAAACAGAGAAATAATGGACCTCACAGATGTCATGAATCAAATGGACCTAATTGATATCTACAGAACATTTCACCCCAAAACAAAGAATACACTTTCTTCTCGGCACCTCACAGAACCTTCTCCAAAATTGACCATATAGTCAGTCACAAAGCAAGCCTCAACAGATATAGGAAAATTGAAATTACCCCTTGTAACTCAGCAGACCATTATAGAATAAAGCTAGACTTCAACAATAGCAAAAACAACAGAGAGCCTGCAAAAACATGGAAACTGAACAACTCTCTACTCAATGACCTCTGGGTCAGGGAAGAAATTAAAGTCTTACTAGAATTCAATGAAAATGAAGGCACAACATACTCAAACTTATGGGACACATTGAAAGCAGTGCTAAGAGGAAAGTTTATAGCACTAAGTGCCTTCAAAAAGAAACTGGAGAGTTCCCATACTAGTCACCTAAAAGCACACCTGAAAGAGCTAGAACAAAAAGAAGCAAACACTCCCAAGAGGAGCAGATGAGAGGAAATTATCAAACTCAGGGTGGAAATCAACAACTTAGAAACAAAAAGAACAATACAAAGAATCGACAAAACCAAGAGTTGGTTCTTTGAGAAAATCAATAAAATAGACAAGCCCTTAGCTAAACTAACTAAAAGGCAGGGGGAAAATACCCAAATCAACAAAATCAGAAATGAAAAGGGGGAAATAACAACAGACATTGAGGAAATCCAAAGAATCGTTAGGTCCTACTTCAAAAACATGTAATCCACAAAATTGGAAAACCTAAATGAAATGGACAATTTTCTTGATAGATTCCACCTACCAAAGCTAATCAAGAACAGTAAACAAATTAAACAGTCCTATAATCCTTAAGGAAATAGAAGAAGTCACTAGAAGTCTTCCAACCAAAAAAAAAAGCCCATGGCCAGATGGTTTCAGCACAGAATTCTACCAGACATTCAAAGAAGAGCTAGCACCAATATTCTTCAAACTCTTCCACAACATAGAAACAGAAGGAATACTATCAAACACATTCTATGAGGTTACAGTCACCCTGATATCTAAACCTCACAAAGACCCAATGGAAAAAGAAAATTTCAGACCAATTTCCCTTATGAACATGGATGCAAAAATACTTAATAAAATACTTGCAAACCATATCCAAGATCACATCAAAAGTATCATACACCATGATCAAGTAGGCTTCATCCCAGGAATGCAGGGGTGGTTCAACATTAGAAAATCCATCAATGTAATCGACCACAAAAACAAGATGAAAGAGAAGAACCACATGATAATCTCATAGGATACTGAAAAAGTTTTTGACAAAATACAGCACCCCTTCATGTTGAAAGTCTTGGAGAGATCAGGCATACAAGGACCATACTTAAACATAATAAAGGCAATTTACAACAAGCCAATAGCCAACATCAAACTAAATGGAGAGAAACTTGAAGCATTTCCTCTAAACTCAGGGGCAAGGCAAGGGTGTCCACTTTTGCCATATCTCTTCAAAATAGTACTTGAAGTTCTTGCTAGAGCAATAAGACAACTAAAGGAGATCAAGGGGATACAAATTGGAAACGAATAAGTCAAAGTATCCCTATTTGCAGACGATATGATAGTATACATAAGCGACCCCAAAAATTCCACCAGAGAACTCTTACAGCTGATAAACATCTTCAGCAAGGTGGCTGGATACAAAATTAATTCAAAAGACTCAGAAACCCTTCTTTATACAAATAAATGGACGGAGAAAGAAATTAGGGAAATAACACCCTTCACAATAGCCACAAACAATATAAAATACCTGGGGTTAACTGTAATCAAGCAAGTGAAAGGCCTTATGACAAGAACTTCAAGTCCTTCAAGAAAGAAATTGAAGAGGCCATCAGAAGATGGAAAGATCTCCCATGCTCATGGATAAGTAGGATCAACATAATAAAAATGGCCATCCTACCAAAAGCAATATACAGATTCAATTCAATTCCTATCAAAATACCACCACAATTCTTCATAGACTGGAAAAAGCTATTTTCAACTTCATGTGGAATAGCAAAAAACACAGAATATCTAAATTAATCCTGTACAATAAAAAATTCTGGAGGTATAATCATCCCTGATTTCAAGCTGCACTACAGAGAATTAGTAATAAAAACAGCACAGTACTGGTATAGAAACAGACCAGTGGATCAATGGAATCAAATTGAAGACCCAGAAATGAACCCACACACCTATGGTCACTTAATTTTTGACAAAGAAGCCAAAACCGTACAATGGAAAACGGACAGCATCTTCAATAAATGGTGCTGGTCCAACTGGATGTCCACATGTAAAAGAATGAAATTAGATCCATACTTATCACCTTGTACAAAACTTAAGTCCAAGTGGATCAAAGACCTTAACATAAGGCCCAACACACTGAATCTATTAGAAGAGAAAGTGTGGAAAAGCCTCAAACTCATCAGCACAGGTGACAGCTTCCTGAACAGAACACCAACAGCTCAGTCCCTAAGACCAACAATCAATAAATGGGACCTCACGAAACTGAAAAGCTTCTGTAAGGAAAAAGATACTGTCACTCAAACAAAACAGCAGCCTGCAGATTGGGAAAAGATCTTCACCAACCCCACATCTGACAGAGGGCTAATATCCAAAATTTACAAAGATTCAATAAATTAAATGCCAAGAAACCAAATAATCTAATCAAAAAATGGGGAACAGAGCTAAACAGAGAATTTACAAAGGAGGAGGAATCTCTAATGGATGAGAGACACTTGAAGAAATGTTCAGCATCCTTAATCATCAGAGAAATGCAACTCAAGACGACTCTGAGATTCCATCTCACACCTCTCAGGATGGCTAAGATCAAAAGCTCAAATGACAGCACATGCTGGTGAGGGTGTGGAGAAAGAGGAACACACCTCCATTGCTGGTGGGAGTGTAGGCTTGTACAACCACGATGGAAATCAGTCTGGCGATATCTTAGAAAACTTAGAATAGCTCTACTTCAAGACCCAGCCATACCACTTCTGGGTATACATCCAAATGATTCCTCACTAAATCACAAGGAAGTTTCTTCATCTATGTTCATAGCAGCCTTATGTGTAAAGAGCTAGAAACTGGAAACAACCCAGATGCCCCTCAACTGAAGAATGGATTAAAAAACTGTGGTACATCTACACAATGGAATACTACTCAGCTATCAGAAACAACGAAATCATACAATTTTCAGCCAAATGGATGGAACTAGAGAAGCTCATCCTGAGTGAGGTAACCCAGAATCAGAAGGTGGCACATAGCATCTATTCACTTATAAACAGATTTTAGCCATATAGTACAGGATAACTCTACTACAACCAATGCACCAAAGGGAACAGGAACATAGACTTTGTTTCCTGTCAATGAGACACTTTGCCCTGGGGTTGCTGCCTTGTAGGCCCCTAGTGTATGAGGAGGCTCTTAGCCCTCATATGACTGCTGAACTGGGGCGAGGGATTCCAAAGGAGTGGGTTGGAAGGGATAGGGAGTAGAGGGTGGGAGGGTGGGACTGGGAGGGGTGGAAAGAGGACCCTGTGATGGAGATGTAACCCCGACGTAATCAATAAATATTAAAAAAAAACAAATTGGAAAGGAAGAAGTCATACCCCTCTTGAGCATATATCTAAAAGATTCTAAAAGAAACCACAAGGACATTGCCTCAACAACATTCATAGAAGCTTTATTTGTAATAGCCAGAAACTGGAAACAACCCAGATGTCCTTCAATTGAAGAATGAATAAAAAAACAAAACAAAACAAAACCTGTGGTACATTTATACAGTGGAATATTACACAGCTATCAGAAATGAGGAAATAATGCAATTCGAAACCAAATCAATGGATCTAGAAAAGCTCATCCTAAGTGAGCTGACTCAGTCCCAGAAAGATGAATATGTACTCTCTTATAAATGGATATTAACCATACATCACAGGATAACCATCCTACAACCCACAGACCCAAATAGATAGGAACCTAGCATATCTATCCTAGGAAAAATTCCACCCACCAGTGAGTCATGGAATCTGCTGCAGGTTAGTGGAACACCTTACCCTATCCAGTGTGCCATATCAAGCCCCAGTACAAGTGGAAGCTCTGGCCTTCACATGACTGAAGAACTGAGGGAGTATGATATGTGAGGGCCCACCTCATCTGAGGAGAAGCAGACTACCAAGTAGAGGAATAATAAGAGAGGGAGGGACGGAGGAGGGACAGCGGGGCCAGGAAGGGAACAGGGACGAAACTATGTTCTAGAGTAACTTGAGAAAACAAAATAATACATTTCTTAGAAAAGAGTTAATAAGCTTAAAAAATAACAAAACTACAACATAAAAATTTCAAACTATAATTTAACAAAGGTACATTTGCCTTACTGGCATGAAAGGAAAAATGGCCTTAATTTCAGATTGGAATATTAGACTGCAGGTTGTCACATAGCTTACACAAATTTGATAGCAACTTAAAAGTTTTTTTTTTTTTTTTTTTAGATATAAAGGATATTTTTGTGGTTTGGCATAAAATGATGTAAATAAATTAAAGGCACTACAGTTCAACCTGGTTTTCTAAACCTCTAAAAGTTGAAATTTTTTGGAGCTAAGGTAAAACATATGAAAAGCATGGTGTTAGCCCATGCCTTTAACCCCAGCAGAGACAGGAGGATCACTATAGAGTTAGTTGTCTTGTAAATTCTAGAGTTACAAGAAACAGGGTGGTGATGATGCACACCCTTAATCCCATCATTTGAGAGGGATATACCCTTAATCCCAACACACTAGAGACAGAAATTTGCAGATCTAGGAGTTCAAGTCCAGCCTGACACAAAACAAGCTCCAAATAGAGAAAAACTTCGATGGAGGTGGTAGTGTACATCTTTAATCCCATCAATTGGGAAGCACATGCCTTTGATCTCAATACATAGAATGCAGAGACAGGCACATAGGATTTGGAAGGATTTAAGTTTAAAAGCTACTCACAAAAGGTATGTTGAAATTCTAAGTGAATTGTCCTTTGAGATCTCAAAATATATACACTTAAAGGTTTGTTGAGCTCCAAAATATCAAAATAATTTATTTTTTAATCTCAATTGAAAGATAATACTTTTTATATTGTCAAAAAACCAAATTTGCTCCAGGAAAAATATTACCTGACCCCCCCCCAAAAAAAGTAGTGTCCCAGAGTTAGGATTTGGGCAGGGCTCTGTTCTTATCTTTCTAGGAGATTAAAAGCCGGGCGGTGGTGGCGCACGCCTTTAATCCCAGCACTTGGGAGGCAGAGGTAGGCGGATCTTTGCGAGTTCGAGGCCAGCCTGGTCTACAAAGCGAGTCCAGGACAGCCAGAGCTGTTAAACAGAGAAACCCTGTCTCGAAAAAACCAAAAAAAAAAAAAAAAAAAAAAGCATCCTTCTAAAGAATCCAGAGACAACTGGACAACTGAAACCTCAGAAGAAAATAGATCAGACACCAAAGAAGATAAGTAGCCCATACTATCCACCTCACAGACTTCCTCAATAGCTGTTTCCTCAAAAGTCTACAACCACACAACTCAAAATCGCTAAGATTGTTCAGCTCCACAGACTGTTCCAGCCAGAACTTCAGTAAAGCCCTGAAGTTCAGCTTCTGTCTACAAACTTCTTAGGACATTTAAATAGCTGAGCACAAAAGGACTGAACATCAAATGATTCTATTAACATGCTTAAACAATTTTCCATTCTCATTTGGTCCCCAAACAGGTTTAATATGTCCCAAATCAGCAGGAAGTCATTTTAAGAGAGCAACGTTCCATCTCCAGAAGGTGGGGTGGGTGATTTTTTCCTCCTCTTTGGTCATTTGATGGGTTATAGATACTTCTTATTTAGGGGGAGAGATTACAAGTTGTTAAACGGTCTTGTTAAATAGGTTTGGGAGGTTAGACCCAGGGATTTCTCTCTTTTTCTTTTCTGTATCCTTCTTTCTCTCCTATGTAGGGGTGAAAATACTTGAGAAAAAATAGGATGTAGACATAATATAGGAATGTTAAAGAAAAAAGGACAGATTATTGAATATGCTCTTATACATTTGTATAGAGATACAAAATTAAGATTATGTTTGGCTAAATTTGTACTGATCATTGTATATTGATGCAAAATTAAGATTACATTATCCTACATCGGTTTTGACCTTTGTATATTGATACAAAATTAAGATTATATTTGGCCATATTGGTATTGATCTTTGTATATTGATACGAAATTAAGGTTAACTCTTTTTAAGGTATTGTACCTAGGTAATGCTTAAAAATGTGAAGTTTTGGCCTTTTGTTAGCAACTGTCATAAACTATTTAGGATAATTAAGAAATGCAAACTAATAGTCATTCACACACATCAGTTTGTTAGGTACTAGGGCAGTCTAGTACAGCTATTTTCTAAGTTAATCAGAAATCAAGTTGCTAAGAGACAAGAAACATTTTCTTATCCAAATATAAGGAGATAGATAGGTGGTCTTCAAAAACCTCAAGAGATCTGCAGAATATGGCATTCAAAGATGTTTTCTTAACTTGAAATTTTTTTGATATCGAGACATGTCAGCTCCTGACAGCACCCTGTATTCTACTCCAAGTAGATGAGCATCAAAGAATCTCCAATTGGAGATGGATGGATGAATTAGTGGCAACCCTATCACTTGGCAAGAAAAATGCCTTGCTTCAACTGTAGACAGAATGTTGTCCAAACAGGACAAAACTTGGAAGCAGGTAAGTTGACAGCCTAGCTCTGCCAAGACAGGGTAGGCAAGTCCTTCCTAATTCCTGCTTTACAATCAATGTCTGTCAGAGAAATGGGGCCAAATGGCTGAAGATTGATGCTATAATGTATGGAGAGAAATTGGGAACTGTCCAGGCAGTCTCTGATATGTCATTTCTTAGTTTTGAAAGCTGCTGGTCCTACACTTCCTGTATAACCAGATATATTTATCACTCTCAGGTCTCTGATGTGGTTGAAGACTAAATAGCTAGAGTGTCATAGTTAAATTTTGAGTTGTTTAGGAATTAAGAGGGTGTTATGGATCTAAGAAGATGTTTTTAAAATGTGATGCAAGTTAGGATGGAAGCTGAGTTGGATATAGAACTTTAAACTCATGGAGATGGTTAGATAGTAGAATGTTAAAGTCAGGTGCTAAATACATATGGACTGGACATTGGGAATGTATGCTAAGCCCTATAACTCTCATAATTGTGGCCTAATTATTTCTGTTGTTTTGTAATGTATTTGTTGTTATAAGAGAAAGAGCCAGCCAGGTGTGGTGGCGCACGCCTTTAATTCCAGCACTCTGGAGGTAGAGGCAGGCGGATCTCTGTGAGTTCAAGACCAGCCTGGTCTACAAAGTGAGTCCAGGACAGCCAGGGATACACAGAGAAACCCTGTCTTGAAAAACCAGAGAGAGAGAGAGAGAGAGAGAGAGAGAGAGAGAGAGAGAGAGAGAGACATTTGTTGGACTGAAAGGGGGAGTTGTTGGGGAGAAAAGATATACCTTAAACTTAAAAGAAAAGAAAGAAGCAGATGGGATGGTGTGAGGGGGAAGAGGGTGGGAGGGTGAGACCAGAGTGGGGAGTAAGGAGAGGATTGTGATTGAGATGTAACTTGAAGAAAAAAAAAAGATGTCATAACAAAAATCAAAAAAAGAAAAAAAAGTAAAAAGAAAAAAGACATGAAGTGGGGTGGCCGTGGGGTGGGCATGGGACCTGGGAGAAGTTAGGATCATAATTATGATACTGGAGATATGTATAATCAAAGTACACTGCATGTACGCATGAAAACCCTCAATACTGCACATTTCAAGAGTGAAAGGACATCTTTATAGTTTTGTATGTGTGCTGTACCTAGGCATTTAATCTCCTTAAAATTTGTTTCTACATATGGTACGATTGTACAAGGTGGTCTTTCCAATCGCATTAATAGAATATTTGGACACCTATTCGAGGTTGACCCAGAACTACATGTTAGAGAGACATTTGTTTTTTGTCCCTGCTGTGCAGCAGCACAGCTGTCATCAGTGGGGGACACACCCTTGCTGAAGTCTGATTGTAGACTGTTCTGTGGCTCTGCTTATCTGTCCCCAACATCACCCTGGCTTAATCATCATATTCTGTAGAGGTGTACATCTCCATTTTGTCCTCTTCCAGAGTGTCTTGGTAATTATAGGTTCTTTACACTTCAACATAAGTTTTTAAATCAACTTAGGAAGACTTCCCTCAATATATGTAAATTACACTCTTCTTAGAACCTGGTTGAAACTGTACTGGGTCATTTAAGGGAAGAATGTCCCCTTTAAATTTTTTCCTCTTTAACTTCAAGAGCGTGGGGGTGCACTGCTAGCAAAACTCGTCATAAGCTAGCACAGCGTTGAGGAAGTGGTTAGGACTTTGGTGACTTTTCTTCCTTTCTTTTAATTTTTCTAAGAGTTCCAGATGGTCCTTAATGTGTAACTTCCACATTTTAAGGCCAGCAGGCCTTAACTGAGAACACTAATGAGACATTAAGTGTAGAAGTGGTTGCAATCTCATCTGTATTAGTTCTTCTCAACAGATAACTAATGGACCATCAGTGAAGTCTCATGAAAACTTTCACGTTTTTTTTTTTTTTTTTTTGGTTTTTCGAGACAGGGTTTCTCTGTTTAACAGCTCTGGCTGTCCTGGAATCGCTTTGTAGACCAGGCTGGCCTTGAACTCGCAAAGATCCGCCTGCCTCTGCCTCCCAAGTGCTGGGATTAAAGGCGTGCGCCACCACCGCCCGGCAAACTTTCACGTTTTAAGCAAAATTGGAGGCTTTTTTTTTTAATCAAAAAGAAAAAATTGTAAGAGAATTACCTTTCCACATATTTTCCTGGAATCACAGCAAGTGATGGAGATGTTTGTGATTTGACTTTCAGTCTCTTTAGTTTCCACCTTCTCTGGTATATCCAAAGAAAGCTTGTAAGAAAATGTCCTCAAGTGCTTTAGATCTAGTGGGAGAAGAATAGAATGAAAGTAGATATGTGCTTTGACTAAAATAAAATAAAAAGCCTTTACAATAAAATAAAATTCAAACCCAGTTGCAAACTTTTTTAAAAGAAGAAAATATGTACCTTTATTACATTAAAATTAGAGATGAGTTTCTTTGATTAATAAATGATTAAAAATTTCTATTAAATAAAAAAAGAACATTCCTCTGAGAGAGATTTCATTATGTGGAATTCCCAGGCTTAGTTTCTTCTTTCTTTCCTTCTTCCCTCTCTCCCTCCCTCCCTCCTTTCTTTCCTTTTTTTTTTTTTTGAGTCAGGGTCTCAACTATATAGCCCCAACTGGCTTGGAACTCACTATGTAGATCAAGCTGGTCTCAAACTCCTATGCTGGGATTAAAGGTGTGCGCCACCATGCCCAGCCACAATGTTTTTAATATTATTTTAAACTATGCCAGTTTTATGCTTTGGCCCATATTCTGAGCCTTTTGATGCTGCACAGTGTCTACAGCAGCAGCCTTACCATACTCAGGTGGCGGAGCGGTTGGTTCAGTAGATACTATTGCAAAGTGTCTGGCCAGTTGGCGTTCTTGTTTTCTACAAAATCAAAACCATCAAGGAGAAATCTGAATTGTGGTTGAAAGTGGAAAGAATACACCCAAATTTCAGCTGCTCAAGTACCATCCTTTGTTATTTTCATCTTTTAAATCCAGATTAGGTACTCAGAGCATGTAAGTGGGCAACTTAGGGCTTAGCTGGCTGTGCTTGCACAAAGTCCTGGGTTTTACCTCTGTTACTGCATAACGGGGGCATGTGCTAAGACCAAATATAGGAGGAGAAAGCCCACATCCAATATTGTGCAAATTTCTCCAGCATAGGAATTCTGAATTGCCCTGATAATTTATGTTTGACAATTTCTACTTTAAATCAGTGAGCTCACGAGGTTTCTGTCTCTAGTGTCATCATCATTAGTATTACTATTATTATTTAGTATCTGTATCTGTATGTATGTGGTGCTAGGGGTTTAATTCAGAGCCTCGTGTACACAGCAGAAGTGTTCTTCTCCTGAACTGTATCCCTAGCTCTTTTGGGAACTTTTTAATCTCATGACATCAGCCAGGAATTCTAATGAGCTTTCTTTAGCTCATTTCTACTTCTTTATAAGGAACACTGTCTCATAATAGGCTCATTTTATGAGATGCTCTTCAGTTGGCATATCCTGTCTGGCTCAGCACCAGGGCCCTGCAGTACCTCTGTATAGCTTTCTCCTTTGCCTTGAGTCTGTCGACATCACTGCCATGGGCTGCATGAGGCGAAATGCTGATTAATTCTATGTCAGAGATTTTGATGTTTAGCTTTTCCTCATTGATAAAATCAAGAAGATTTTGTAACTTAAGACAACAGCAGCCCTGAAAAACAAAGAAGCTATGATCTTGTCATGGGTACTAGGAAAAGAAGGTCAGAAAGAATAAAACCCCAAAACCACCAATGAGGTGTTGATAACAAGAGACCATAACTCCTCTAGGTATGGCCTAATAGTGTTGGTGAGATAAAGTTCACACACCACACAATTCACCTGCCTAAAAGATTAATTTCAGCTGTTTTTTCAGTATGTTCAGAGAAATCATCACCAGTCATTTCAGATGAAACCTGTACCCATGAACAGTCAGTCACCCTCCTCAGAGCTGCTACAAATCAATAATCTGCTTCTTTCTTTGGTTTTGAGACAGAAACTAATTTATCCTAGTCTACTCGATATGTAGACCTCAAGCTTATGGTCCCCCTGTCTTCCCTTCCCAAGCACAGGGAGTGCATGTGCTACCAGGTGAAGAACCAGCCTGCCTAAGATTAGGCTTAAAAGCCATCTTATAGTAAAGACAAACTGGGCTCATTCCTGTTTATGATCAAACCTCTGTTTCTCAAAGATTGGGCTATGCCTTACCTGAAACCTTAACTACAAATGGTTCTGTACTGCTTGTTTCAGGAATGGCAATCATGTCTTTGTATCCAAAAGTTAGTAATTATCTTATGGCTCTACCTTTGTTTCAACAGGGTTGTTATGGCTGCCTGCCTGTTGTTAAGACCTACCTTATAATCATGTCTTTGTTTCAGGAGGCCGTTATGATTAACTTGCTGTGCTTCTGTTCTGTTCCTGTAACCCCACCTATTTTGCCCACCAATTTCCCCATTTGGGATTCCCCCACCCCTTGGCTATAAAACCCTTGTCTTCCTCACATCCAACCCTCAAACCCCACGTTAGGGGTAGCAGGCCACGTACATAAATTAAAAAGCTTGGTTTCATTAATTGCTTGCTTTAATTAACTTGGCCATGATGATTTGGGTCAGTGGTCTTTCTAAAGTACAGATCTAAACATAGAATTCTCAACAGAGGAATCTCAAATGGCTGAGAAACACTTAAACGTTCAACATCCTTAACCATCAGGGAAATGCAAGGCAAAAAGAATTTGAGATTCCATCTTACAGCTGTCAGAATGGCTAAGATCAAAAACACAGGTGACAGCTTATGATGGCAAGGATGTGGAGGAAGGGGAACACTCCTCCATTGCTGGTGCGAGTGCAAACTTATACAGCCACTTTGTAAATCAATTTGGTGGTTTCTGAGAAAGTTGGGAATTGATCTACCTCAAGACACAGCTATACCATTCCTGAGCATATATCCAAAAGAGGCTCCATCCTACCAAAAGACACTTACTCAACTATGCTCATAGCTTCTTTATTCATAATAGCCAGAAACTGGAAACAACCTAGATGTCTCTCAACTGAAGAATGGATTAAAAAAAATGTAGTACATTTACATGGTGAAGTATTATGCAGCTGTTAAAAAATGACATCATGAAGTTTGCAAGCAAATGAATGAAAGTAGGAAAAATCATCCCGAGTGAGATAACCCAGACCCCGAAAGACAAACATGATATGTACTCACTTGTAAGTGGATATTGTCTGTGAAGTGAAGGGTGATCATGCTACAGTCCACCGACCCAGAGAGTCTAATTAATAAGGAGGGCTCAAGGTGTGTGTGTGTGTGTGGTGGCCTCCATGGTTCTTCTTGGGAAGGGGAAATAGCAAAGTTTTTGTGGGTGGACTGAGGTGGATGGTGATGGGGACAGTTGGGACCAGGTCCGGGGAGGAGGGGAATATAGGAGAGAGTACTGGAAGAGATGACTGGAATTGGGGGGAATTTTGTGGGTAAAGTACTAGTATAATGGAAACTTCCTGGAATCTAGGAGGGTTACCCTACTGAAGACTCCTAGTAATGTGGCATATGGAGCCTGGTCAGCCATATTCTGTAACCAGTCAAGGCTTCCAGTGGAGAGACTGGGACACCAACCTAGCCACAAAACCTTTGACCTACGATTTTTCCTCCCTGAAAGATGTGCTGGGGTGAAAGTGGTGCAGAGCTTGTGGCAGCAGCCAAGCAACGCCTGGTGAAGTTAAGCTTGAAAGCCATGCCACCAGAGGAAAATTATACCTGGCAGTGCCTGGAGGGACGGCAACCATGGGCTGGATATCCCAGAGACCTAGGATATCACCACACATGACTGGCTGAAAAAAAAAAGTCAATGAAGTAATTCCTAATGGTGTCATGTTATACCCAGACCAGAGCCTACTAGCATGATGGCCATCGGGATCATCCAGCAACTGCTGAGAGAAGGTGCAGAGATGTGCAGCCAAACATTAGGCGGAGTCTGGGGAATCCCAGGAGGAGGGAGAGGAAGGACGATAGGAGTCAAAGTAGTCAAGCACAGCAGGAGAACAGGACCCGCAGTATCAGGGCTCTGCATCTACAGATGCTCATAGTATCAGGGCTCTGCATCTACAGATGCTCGCAGTATCAGGGCTCTG
>CAJQZJ010031840.1:2791066-2805454 GCA_907164525.1 Lophiomys imhausi
CTACAGATGCTCGTAGTATCAGGGCTCTGCATCTACAGATGCTCGTATCTACAGGGCTCGTAGAGGTGCAGAGGGATTGAAGTGACAACCAGGGAGCCTGTATGGGTCTGACCTAGATCCTGTGCATATAAGGTATGGTTGTGTAGCTTGGTGTTCTTGTGGGACTCCTAACAGTGGGAGTGAAGTGTCTCTGACTCTTTTGCTGCTTTGGGGAACCTTTTCCTCCCACTGGATTGCCTCGTCCAGCTTTGATATGAAGCTATATGCCTAGTCTTACTGTAGCTTTTTATGCTATGTTTAGTTGATATCCCCGGGAGGCCCGCCATTTTCTGAAGGAAAATGGAGGAGGAATGGATGTGGGGAAGAAGGGAGGTGGGGGGTGAGGGCCTGGGAGGAGAGGAGGGAGGGGAAACTGCATTCAAGATGTATATATGAAAGAAGAATAAATAATTTTTTTAAAAATCCATGCTCAACAAACTCTTAGAAAGCGTGTTCTGCATTACATTGATTGTGGAAGTGTTTTACCTGCAAAACATTGTCAAAGAGTTTAAAGACGTGTTCGTCAGTTGGCAAAAGGCCAAGAGAATGTGGTGAATGAGGCAAAACCTCCTAACCCAATTCATTCAACTTTTGAAGCATTGTTTATATGATGTGCAGATAGGTGGTGGCAGGACAATAGACACACCCTATCTGTTGACCAATGCTGGCAGCAAACATTTTTTTTTGGTACATCTAACCTGTTTTCTGAGCACACTTCAGAAGATAAAATGGTTTCACCTGCTTTCAAAAACATCAGCAGATTGCCTATCAGTGACCTTGACCATGATCTTTATTTGGTGTGAGTTTGACTTTAAGAATCCTTTAAAGGGGCTGAAGAGATGGCTCAGCAGTTAAGAGCATTGGCTACTCTTCCAAAGGATGTGGTTCAAATCCCAGCACCCACATGGCAGTTTGTAACAGTTTGTAATGGCCAGGCGTGATGACACACACATCCCGGCACTCAGGAGGCAGAGGTAGGCAGATCTCTGTGAGTTTAAGGCCAGATTGGACAGATAGGACAGCCAGGGCTACACAGAGAAACCCTGTCTCAAAAAAAAAAAGGAAAAGAAAAAAGAAGTGCATCAGAGCCTTATCTCGGTCTAGCAACAAAGCTGGGTGTCACTGGTCCTCATACAATCCACTTTTATTTGCCTCTCACAATTAGATTGAGACATGGTTTGTTGAGGTTGCATAGAATTGTGTAGATTTGCACTTCAAAATGGCATGTCCTTCTTTGTTTATTTCCTTCCTTTCTTTTTCAGTTTTCTCATGAGGCATCCATGTATGAAGTGTTTTCACTTTTCCAGCTTATTTAAAATGCAGAACAACTAACGACCTTGGAATGGTCTGTGTTCTGTCCTTTGGCAATGTCTCATGTAAGCTGTCAGATGACTGGCTTTGATGATTGCTCTTAAGTCGTCCTTGTCAGCTTGCGGTGTTCCACCACTATACCTCTCATATTCAAGGGTCTCTTCTCCTTTGTGAACCGTCTTGAATGACCACAGGACTGGAAGTGTTAGTGATTTCTCTCTTCTTCCCTCCCTTCCTTTATCAACCCCACTCCATCCCCAGGGCTTATGTATACCAGACTGGCCTCAAACTTTCAGTCTTCCTGTTTCTATCTGCTGAATTCTGGGATGACATGGTTGTGCCACAACCCAGGCCAGTCGTACTGTTCTCCACAGCTCTGTCAACACATTATCAACAGTCTTTTGAATTACAGCTGTCCTAGTGAATGTGTTGTGGTTGTGATTGGCATTTCCTTGACAGCTAACACATAGACCTTACGACTGATAATGTAAGAGAAAGAAGCAGGAGAAAACGCTACATGTGTTTACGAATAACACAAGTTCCTCAGTCGAATCTCATTTAGAACTAACTTACGTGTGGTTTTTGTTTGGTGTGTGTGACTTCAGAGGAAAAGTCCACATTAGAAAAAACGGATGGTAGAATACTTCCACAAAATTCACACGTGGGTGCCATCTCTTCTTCATCCTTCAGAGAAAAGGAGAGAAAGAGAGGGAAAGTGAAGAAGTACCCTGAGGCCCAGCAGGCTTAGGAGTATACAGGAAGAAGGTTGTGGGCAGTAAATGTTCACCAGGGCAGCAAAGGCAATGGTGGCTGTCACAGTTTACTTGAGAACAGTTTATTTTGTCACAGAAATACTTGATGGAGAAATTTTAAGAGTGTGAGATCTCATAGCTGAAGGGGCCAGGACAGTAGGTGTGGTCCAGCACGCGGCATCATTTCCACTCAAGAAGTAGAAGGGAACAAGGAACCTAAGGAGAGTTTTGTGTGCTCTTCAGCAGAGCAGAGTCGAGAGTGTTGGGGCTTTGCAAGTCCAAGAAGAATGCTGCAGAAAGGACGACCTCAGAGTCCTCTGGAAGGGGCCAAAGTATATAGTATGTGACTACAGGTAGTTACAAAACAGTCTCAGGTGTTTAGATATATTAACTTTTCCCATAAATGCTAGTGAGAAAAAGCCTTGCCATTACTGCATATTTGCTACTTCTATGTCTCTGTGACTGTGTACTGACAGAATCCACTGCAATGAAGAAGGGTTTCTTCTGGCTCATGGCTTAGAGGATAGTCTATCATGGCAGTGAAGGCATGGTGGCAGTGTCTATCAGCATGTCGCGATAGCAACAGGACTGTGAAGTGGCTGGTTATATTACCTCAGCAGTCAGGAAGCAGAGAGCTAGAGCTGGAATGGGATACTCTATGTGACCCTCAAGATGTACTGACCCATTTCCTCCTGCAAGGCTCCATCTCCTAAAGATCCCACAACCTTCTGAAGCAATTGGGGACCACTAACTGGGGATCAGCTATCTAAATTCACGGGACTATGAGGAACATCTCACATTCACCATGTGCAATTACTAACTTTCTATAATAAGACTTTCCTTCAGGGGTACCCCTGCTTGGAGTTCTAAACTCCATGAGGTAATTCAGGAGGAGAGGAAACAACCAAACCAGAAGTCAGGGTGGGTCAGGTAACTATGAGGGGTTACCACACTAAGGCTGTGCTGGTATTTGTTACAGCAGTGATTGCAGAGGATCCTGGGCAGGTGAGTGAGTATAGTTGAGCCTCAGAAGAAATCCTTTAGAAAAAGATTCAGATCAGCCTTTCATATCATGAACAGCAATAGCACATCTGTATTTTCCATCAAAATCATCCTCTGAGACAGTGTATCCAATTATAAAGGTAACCAAGTAAGCTAAGGCAGCTAGGGACTGACCACTCAAGTAAAGACATCTATAGGCTGTGAGAACCATCCCACAATACGCTTGATGCACTGCCAAAACAAGAATACTTAGTGGGCAAAGTCTTGCAGTGGAGAGATGATGGTGGCAAATACAGGACCACTATGAAATGATGACTATTTCTATACCAGAGGCGCGGTATAGATACGTTTCTCTGGCTCGTGATTCTTTTGTTCCTGCACTTGAGAATGAAGCAAAATGGAGAGTCTCTGAAGGACTGTAATTGGCACTGGAGGAGAGGGTATGAAGAGGAGAGCAAGGTAGGCCAGCTGCTATCACTCCTGAACTCAACTAATGTTAATGCTACCTGCAATATCTACCGCTACAGCCAGAGGAGCCAGCCTGGTCCAGGTCAGGCCATCTCCCTGGAGAAGAAGCCAAAAGGTCAAGTCCCGCTCTGGGAATCAGAGGAAGAGTATAAGCCCAGCAGCTCAAGCGATTTCTCTGGATATAAGCCCTTCTGGCTCAGAGGAAGGAGAGTTCTCTGTTCAGGTAAACATTCCAGTCTGAAGGGTCTATAGAGTGACTATCAAGTTTCCAAACTTGGGTAAATAGCTCGTCAGCTAGTTATTGGCATTGTGCTGCATGGTGTTCAATGCGTTGCCCTTTGTTAGTACCATGCAGTTCAACTGCCATGCACGATGGTAACTAGCTGCACATCAGCGCATTCACCGTCTCATCAGTCCTGCATATGTGCTATGACACTGGGACAAAGCCGGGGTCTCCTTACCATGCACAAGACATCACCTGGCATATCCCAGAAGAAGTCATCAATGAATGGGATTTAGAGCTGGGAATGTGCATTCTCTTCACATGGTCATATACTGTTTAGGTTTGGGAATGATCATTCTTCCAGCTGTTCCTTTACCACTCTGGCCCATTGGAATTATTAAGGACACCTTTATGTAACGTATTAAACACAGGCATTAATTGGTTCCTTAATATCATTAAATATGGCAAATGTTTGCCTGTATTTGGAGACTTTGTGACCACTAGTATTGGCTGAATTGTGTCTTCCCAGAAGATATCTTGAACAGCTAACTTCTGCTACCTGGGAATGTGACTTTATCTGGTCTTTACGAAGGTCACCAAGTTACAATGGGGTTATTGGGAAAGGCCTTAATTTAGTACTACAGGTTTCAATAGAGAAGGACCTTTGTACCTAGAGACCCAACAAGAAGCCAGTAAACACTGAGGCAGAGACTGGCAGGGTGCAAATGCCAGCAAGGACTGCTATACACTGTCCACTAGCTCCTAAAGTCAGGAAAAGTGAAGAGAGACTCCCTACAGTGGTGACCCTGTTTATACACAGATAGAGACTCCTAATCTCCGGAAGCATAGGGCAGAGGCTTTTTTGTTTGACAACACTCAGGTAGTAGGGCTTAGGAAACCCTAAGTGCTATTCTAGGTAAAGGAGCCCTTTACTTTTATTCCTGTAAAGTATAGTCCCATCTATCATACAACTCACTGTGTGGCCCCATGTAGCCCTTTACAGAAATAGTAAGGTATATGAATTGAATTACCTTCAATCTAAAGTCCAAATAGGGATAGTCTTTTCTATATGACAGAACGGTTGGTGGCCCAATGCTGGATAATGTCCTTAGGGGAGATTCAAACAATTTTACAAATTCTTCATTAAACTAAATGTTAAGAAGAGAGAGAAAACAATTGAAAATTGAATATGTCACTTTACAAGAGCAATGTGTTAGTTATTATGACAAATAGCTCTTACCTCCATCTCCCATAAAATATTTAGTTTGGGCTCTTCAGGATTAATTACCCATTTTCCTGAAGAGAAAGGATAGATTCAGATGGAAAATTGCAAACTGTTGTGCAGTGTGTTTTATTTTTCTCTATTTTAGAGATTCTCCCCTATCCTCACCTACTTGGAGATATACTCAAACACAAATAGGTGTTCATGTATGCACCTGTGTATACACACACACACACACACACACACACACACACACACACACATACACACACACTACACACACACCTTTCATTTGCACTGCTTGCCTGTATATATTCTCAGCACTGTGCAAGTCAGGTTTGTTCCTTATTGACAATTTGTATTTTCAGCAAAAGGGGATGAAAACAAACATCCATTCACCTCTTAACTTAGAAGCTGGATTTTCTTCTTGTGGTTCTTGCAATTCAAAGGATGGTACTTTTCCTAACAACAACAACAAAAGGATACATGTATTTATCATCAATCTTGAAAAAGGAAAAACAAGTTAAGTATGAAATAAAATATATCATAGAAAAATAAGTGCCTGTGTTTGTTTCATTCTGAAATCCCCCCCACCCGTCCCGAAATAGTGATTGAACAATAGGAGGAGCCACCAACCACTCTGCAAAAATTCCTAGGTTTAAAGCAACTAGATTTGGAATGATGAATCCAGAGACAACGAAGATGGCTGCTGAAATGTAACAGCCCTTTGTCCCAGAGGAATCAGGGACAATAAGAGTCAGTAGAGACAGGATTAGAAGGTGACCTATCAAGGGGAATGTATTGTATCTGAGGAAAATGTTAAATAAGTTTTAATGTTCAAAAGAAATGCTAGTATAAGCATAAAAATTAATGCACAAAGATTATCATTGAGGGTTTATCTAGGCTTAATAAAACAACTAACCTTGGGCCATCTAATAGCCCTATGAGGGAGCACTGAGTAGCCATTTCAGGGAAGTTCACAATGTGGGAAGGCAGCTATGCTGTCTTAGTTCATTGAGGCTGCTGTGACAAAATGCTGGGAAGGGCCAGCAGTTTTGGTGTCACAGGAGGGCCTGTTTCTTGGCTAACAGATGTTGCCTTCTAGCTGTGTTCTTATATGCCAGATTAAAAAAGCAGCTCTCTGGCTCCAGACAAGCACTCCAGTCCCATTTGTGGGGGTAGAACCCTAATAGGCTTCCAAAAGTCCAGCCTCCAAGCATGATTGTGTTTTAACATAGGGACTTAGAGGAAAGGCTGGGGCACACAAATGCCCAGAATATAGCAGTCTTTCCTGTTCCCCTAACTCTCATAGCCTTCTTACACACATAAAATAAACTAATTCCAGTTCATTAGTCCCCAGAGTCTTAACTCATTCGGGACCAACTTTAAAGTCCAAGTCCAAAGTCTCATCTAAATATCACCCAAATCAGGTCAGACTGAGATACAACTCCAGCTGTTCTCCAGCTGTAGACCCAGGAAATCAAAGGCTTCCCAAATATAATGGTGAAGTAGGTATAGGAATGATTCCTCAAGAGAGAAACAGGAAAGAAGAAGCGGGCAGGGGTCTCCAGTTAAGGCTGAACCCATCAGAGAAAACATTAACTCTAAGGTTCAAGGACAGACTTCTTCAAGATGCTGTTCAGCCTTCTAGGCCCCTTAGGGTTGAGACCTCACATCTTAGATCCCCCAGGTGGTGGTAGATAGCGTTAGCCCAGAAGTTGTTTTCTGTCAGGTCATGAGGCTAAGATTCAAGGTGGCTTTTCCCTTTGAGATCTAGGAGGACATAACCATACTCATCTCTGTTAGTGTATTCTTTAAGCTGGTAGAAATGGTACCAAATGCAAACCACTAAGGTTTACCATGTATCCTTCCAGAAGGGCAGCTGAGTGGCTTTCATTATACCTACCTGGGCCTGCTAGAGCCAAACCTGGACAGCTAATGAACACGGCTGTCAAATGGTGAGCAGAGTCTCAGTAGGCAGAGTCTCAGAGTGATTCTCTTTCTCATGTCTGGATCCCAAAGGTGATCTAGAGATGTGTGTTACTAGATGGCTTTGTTTCTCCTCTCAATTTTGTCGGATCGAGTAAATCTCTTTATCTGATTTTATCATAACTTACATGTTTAATTAGCCTTTTGAGGATAGGTGGTTCTGCCTGGCTTGTGGGGGGTATCCAGAGCCAAGAATCTGACCCTAAGAACTCTGGTAATAATCATAATATATAGTATAATTTCTATCTACTAGACCATGAAAAAATTAAAAAGAACAATCATATAAAATACTGGGGAGGGTAGCGAAAGGGTGGTCTTAACAACTCCTGTGGCAGAGATATGCATAGGGGTCATCATCTCCTTAGGCAGATATGATTACAATAAACTACTTTTCACCCAATGGTGCCACTTTATTGGTGTCCTGGTTAGCTTTAATTACCAACTGGACACAGCCTAGGGTTGCCTATGAAAAGAGTTTCAATGGAGAGTTTGCATTGATCATATTTGCCTGTGGCTCTATGTCTTATTTTCCTATTGTTATGCTAAGATACCATGTTCAAGGCCACTTGCAGAAGAAAGAATTTATTGGGGGCTTATAGTTTCAGAAACCGAGTCCATGACCATTGTGGCACAGAGCATAGCAGCAGGTAGGCAGGCATGGGGGTAGAACATTAGCTGGGAGTTTACACTCTTATCTGAAAGTAGGAGGCAGAGAGAACTAACTGGGAATGGTACAGGCTTTTGAAACTAACAATCCCACATCTAGTGGCACACCTCCTCCAAAAAGGAGACACTCCCTAGTCCTTTCCAAGTAGTTCAACCAAATGGGGATCAAGCAGTCAAATCTATGGGCCTATGGGGACCATTCTCATTCACACCACCACAGCATGTCTATGGGAGGTTATCTTGATTGTTAACTGAGGTAGAAGAATCAGCCACTGTGGGTGGCCCTATTCCCTCGTCAGGTTATTTGGGGCTATGATAAAAAAGTTAGCTAAACAAGCCAGCAAGCAGCATTTCACCATGGCTTCCCCTCCGAGTTTCTGCTTGAGGTCACCTCCCCTGACTTCCCTCAACTGTAAACCTGTAAATGAACTGTAAAACCTGTAAATTGTAAACTTCCCTTCTCCATGATTTCGTCTAAAGATTTATACTGAGTAAGTTAAATGTTTAATTTTTCTTTTCTTTTTTTTTTTGTAGTGCTGGGGGTTGGACTCATGACCAAAATTTTGCATCCTATATAGGCACTTTTCTGTAGTCTCTATGCATCCTCAATCACAGCCTTAATATTATTTATTAATGGTTTGAAAAGTTTTTAAAAGAGTGCATGGCATTTTTATAAGAAACATAAAGACATCCATCAGAAATATAATGAGACTTTCTGTCTTCACTCTTTCAAGGCAGGGTTTCACTGTGTATCCTTGGCTGGCTACATAGAACTCACAAAGATCTTGCCTCAGCTTTCTGAGTGCTGAGATTAAAGGTAAGTGTCACCATACTGTGTCTGAATGGCAGATTATTTCTTGATGAATAAAAACATTGTCATTTATCAAATACTATGTTCCAAGGATTTTAAATATTTAATCACATTTTGATTATCAGCATTCCTGCGGGCAGTATTATTTTTGCTAAAAGATGAAGTGATAGAGGCTTGATGAGGTTAACAAATTTGTCCAATATCCCAATGTTTACTTATACTGCTCAGACTCAGCATCAGCTCTACTGCCCTTCTGTGCTAGTTGAATTTTCAATTTGCAACCCACCCTCCCAACACATGCTAAGTCATCAGACTACTCACGAGCTTGCTGCCTAGCACAAAGTTGTTGAAGCCAGCTTTCTTCTGTTTGTACTGACATCTGAACTTTTGTATACAAATCTGGGTACATATTTCTGAAATGTAAATCAAAATGTGAACTTGAATATAATTATACGGTAGTTAGCAAATCTAGTCCATGTTGTATATTTTTAGTTGAATAAAGTATGCCCTTAGGAATTTCTGAAGTTTTCTTTAAAATGTTTTCTTCCATTCCTATATTTCAATAAAGTTAAACATGATATGTGCATCAAATCAATTCTCTGGAAAGTCTTCCTTCCTGAAAATCCTCAGATTTGAGGTCTATGAAGGCCAATGAGGAGAACTGACCCTTTTGGTAAGTTTTATTAAGAGTTATTTAATGCTATAGATAGCCAGGCATGGTGGGGGTTCTAGAGAGAGTTCAGGCCCGTGAGGTTAAGTGGTTAAGGGGAGACCCCATGATATGTAGTTGATGTGGACACATAGACCATAGGGCTGTTTGGTTGCCTCTGATTCCCAAGAAGCAAAGTGGGAAGGGTTTGGCTTTGCCATGACTGTCCATCATACAGGAAGTGACCTGTCGCTCCTGGTTTCTTAGGGTGCGTGGTTCTTTCTTTCTTGGAAGAAGTGAGGATTACAGGCTCATGTAGACAGCCATAGGAGACTGCCTGACATTTCTGCCACTGAGAGGGTAGAGAAAAAGACGTGCATAGACTGAGGAGGCCCAGCTCAAGCCTAAAACTTTTTAGATGCTGGAGGTTTCTAATGTCATCTTTTCCTGTAGGGCTTTACTAGCACTGTAGCTGTGCCAGTGTAGAAGTCTTCTCACACGTGCTAGTGACGCACACATGTAAACATTTACAGAAATCTAAGTTAGCACAAAGTGTTCATTTTCTTTAGTTTAAAAATGACATAGGGCTGAGCTTGCTAGCCAGACAGCTTTGCCACAATGGTGAACTCCCGTTTCAGTGAGAGACTGTCTCAGAAAAGACAAGGTGAAAAGCAATGCTCATGCAGGCTTGACTGAGCCAGAACACAAGCATGCATACACACATTGCACACACATATGTGAGCACACACACGAAATTATACAAACTTTTGTTTTGTTTTTCAAGACAGCGTTTCTCTATGTAGCCTGGCTAGCCTGGAACTTGCTCTAGACCAGGCTGGCCTGGAGCTTGCCCACCTATACCTCCTGAATGCTAAGAAATTATAGAAACTTAAAAAATGTTAATATTAAGGTAAACACATTGTAATTAAGCAACCTCTTCCTTCTCTGAGTAGTTTAATCAGGTATTTGATTAGACTGACATGATAGGGAAGTTATACTGATATGCTAGGGAATTTAATAACTCCAGTGGTAACAAATAAATGTTGTTTTCCAATCTCCCTTATTTCTTTGCATTTTAATTAAAGAATTGTATCTTCTGAAATGATCATATGTAATTATTCCAATTTGTCAATTTAACATTGTTGCTTCTTCACCACAGTTCAACTGTATCTTCACCTGCCTTTTTGATACTTTGTTCCCTGGCACATCTCATCAGTGGAAGTGCTTTTGTTTTTCAGTTCTGAAGCAACAGTGCCCTGGAATAAGCAAAGAACTCCTCTGTGGAGGCCACTTGTGCAAGTCTCTGAGGCAATCCTGTTTATCTAACCTTCCTGAGAGACAAGCTGTGCGGACTACCAGTAAAGCAACATGAGAGGGAAATCCCTAGATATTTACTGTGTATTCCACACCCCCACCATGCAATAGCTAACAAAAATGAATACATTATTTATTTAAGTGTCTTTGCCTTCCTTAATCTTCGACCAAAGTTTTTCACAGAATTTTTAGTTGGAAGATAAATGAACATGGCCACAGGATTCACTTTGTGGAGAGCATACTAGGTACAAATGAATACTGCTTTACCTGCAATATTTTGATAACCTTCACAAAAGATAATCAAAACCTTAGTATTTCCTTTCATTGGCAAGGAAATAGAGGTTCATGGAGACAAAGGAACATCTACAAAAGTCAAAGAGGTTTCTTTCCTGGTCCAAAACTTGTCTTGTCACTTTTATCTGTGTCTTTACTCCATTCCATCTGTGTCCCTTGTTCCATTGCTGTGAAGAGACATCATAACCAAGGCAACTCTTATAAAGCATTTAGTTGAGGGCTTGCTTACAGTTTTAGCCCATGATCATTATGGTGGGACGCCAACAGACATGCTGCTGGACCAGTAGTTGATAGATTTACATCCTGATTCTCAGGAGGGGTAAAGGGGTTGGGGGAGAAGAAGAAGAGAAGAAGAGAATCGAGAGGAGAGAGAGAGATTAGGTCTGACATGGGCTTTTGAAACCTCATAAACCTTTTTTCATACCCTGTTGACACACTTCCTTCAACAAGGCCACATCTACTCCAATAATCCATCTAGTCCTAATCCTTCTAAACTTTCTCAAACACTTCTACGCCCTGATCACTAAGCATTCAAATATGTGAGCCTATGGAGGCCAGTCTCGCTCAAACCACCTCAATCCGACATCTAAAAAGTTTGCCCCATTTCAATGAGAAGAGCAGTAAGCCAAATGAAAATAGAAGCTGAACTGATGTTTGTTGCATTTTCAGGGCATCAAAAAAAATCCCACCCATAATTTCACCAAATTCAGTAAAGAATATTTTGAAGTTTGTGTGTGTTTAGTTTATTTGTGTGTTAACATCTTCTTAGAAAGATGATGAGACACAAGAGTCTTATCTGGAAGAGAGAGAGCTTCCCATGAACTGGAAATAATATAGCTAAAAACCAGGGCAACATAGCAGTTCAGGACACAATCTTCTCATCTCCTTTTTCAGATTTTACTGACAAAGCAGACTCTAAACATCTGGCCCTGGGCTGGAGAGATGGCTCAGCGTGGTTAGAAGCACTGGCTGCTCTTCCAGGAGTTCAATTCCCAGCACCCACATGGCAGCTCACAACTCTCTGTAACTCCAGTTCCAGGGGATCTGACACCCCCACATGCACACATAAAGAACATCAATCTACACTTAAAAAAAACCCCAAAACGCCCAGCACTAATTGGTGTATAATTAATATTTACCACCTTGAAAGAAGGAAATGTGACTCAAATGTGGTCAAAGGAAGGCCAGACCAGCGAATACAGCATCTTAAACTAAGAAAAAATTTTTTCAAAAGAGAATTTCTGAGAAACCTCTAGTTTCATATAATCAAACCTAAAAAGGAGGGAATGGTGGCTCTCATCATATTAAGTCAAGAAATGACCTAGGGACAGATATCCAAAGATCTCCTTGTTCTTTCTTTATGTGTGGCAACTGGCATCAGTTTCTTTAAAAACTTTTTATGTTAATTTTTTTGTGTATGAGTGTTTTGGCTGCATATATGTATGTGTACCACATGTGTGCCTTGTGCCCCTGGAGACCAATAGAGGGCATCTTATCTACTGGAACTGGATGGAGTGACTAATGTTTGTTAGGGATCATATAGGTGTTGGAAACTGAACTTCCTCTGCAAGAGCAGCAAGTGCTTTTAACCACCAAGCCATCTCTTCAGCCCCACTAGGAAAGAGAGAGAGAGAGAATGAATGAGAGAGAGAGAGA
This sequence comes from Lophiomys imhausi, assembly GCA_907164525.1. Classification (NCBI taxonomy): domain Eukaryota; kingdom Metazoa; phylum Chordata; class Mammalia; order Rodentia; family Muridae; genus Lophiomys; species Lophiomys imhausi. Next base: position 2,803,463 of record CAJQZJ010031840.1, read on the forward strand.
GAGAGAAAAGCAGACACAGATGGACCATTCCATCACAAGGAACTTTAGCCAGACAGTGTAACATCCTTTTCTTGACTCTAATAATGGTGGGGTCACAGACTAATGAGGAATCTGGCATGCTCCCCCTCACCTGCTCTGGGTTCCTGTAAGCCCTCCCACATTAGGAAAATGAAGTACTCCCTGTAGGAAGTTCCCATTTTAGCTGCCCGTCAGTCATTTCTTTATAAATGCAAATGGTAACTAAGGTTGTCCGTTACTTAAAAATAATGGATAACAGAAAAGAGATCCACGAAAAAGTGATAAAAGTACAGTAATGTTACATATTAATATATTATTGGGTCTGAGTGCCCTCAAAGACAGTAAAGAACAGTCAGAAAGTGTTCTGAACAGCAACAGTAACTGGTTCTCAGAATTACAACTGTGAATGACAGAATAAGTCAAAATATACAGGCTGTAGACTAAATTCAAGCATCAAAAATCTTGAAGATATTGAAAATATAAAAAGAAGAGAAGAATGATGGTGAATCCTACCCAATAGTCACAATGAGTATTATGAAAGGAAGAAGAAAGACAACAGGGAGGAAAGGGAAATCAGAAGGGTTTGGGAAATAGACTGATCATCAATACTGGATCATGGAAGCAATGAGGCATTGTCTTCAGAGCTCTGAAGGACAATGCTTTAAAACATATTCTCCTATGCTACGTTGTCTAGGTAATAAAGCTTGGTGTCAAAATGGAGACATTTCTAGCAGTCAAGAGTTTATAAATTTGAATACTCATGAGAACTACATGAAAAAAATACTACCTAAAGAATTTCCTCAGCAAATAGAAAGGAATGAAAGATGGAAAATTGGAAATCAAGGGAATGTGGCTATTGGCACAGCCTAGAAAAGATGAAGGCAACTGAACACAACTGAATGGAAATTCTTACTTTTTAGGCAACAAGTTTTACTAACATCAGATTTCATGTTCTTGTCCATGAATCCAATATACTGGCTTCTTAACATGCAAATTAAGTATGCTTATTAGTTTTAAATTTTTAAAAATTAAACTGTACCCAAAGTTCTAATGATCAATTGTAACTAACAAAACACACACATATTATAAAATTGCAAAGTAATATAATTTCATATGAATGTGTAGCTAATGTAATTTCCTTCTCTCTTCACCTCTATTTCTCTCTATATGTAACTTGTTATTAGAAAAACTAAATGAGAGGAGAGAGAGGAAAGCAGCAGTGAATTTAGTGTTAAATTTTATAAGCCAGCGCTAATGGTGATAAATCAAAAAGTAGAGGTTTAAATTCTTTACAGTTCTAAATGATCCTAGGAAATTAAAAGTAATATAAATATCAAAAATTGGAGAGGAAGCCCATACTTAAGTCAGAATTTGATAAATTGAGTGAAAATTTTCTTTAAAAGTACAACAGAAGGAATGGAGAAGTGGCTTAATTATTAAAGTGTTTGCCTTGCGAACACAAGGCTGTGAGTTCCACTCCAGAATGCATGCAAAAAGCTGGGCATGGCAGCTAACACTTGTAATCCCAGCAATGGGAGGGAAAGACTGGTGCATCCCTGGGGCTTGCTGACCAGCTAATCTAACAGTGGTTGAGCTCCAGGCCAATGAGACAGCAGCTGAAGATACCTTAGGTGATCTATAGCCTGTGCATTCACATAGACACATGGGACCACATATAACACACACACGCACACATGCACACACGCACGCACGCATGCACCCACCCACCCACGAAAGGAAAACCAAGATTGCTAATATGTTATTTATGTCTGGTGAGTCAGGGAAGGGACAGTGTAGAGATTTTCAATTTTATGTCTAGACACTTTAATTTTTTTAAACCATAGATTTCATTAGAAATTTGAATTAAATGGATAAAAACATAAGCATTCTTTCTCAGTTGTGTGTGTGTGCATGTGTTCATGCATGCGTGTGTGTGTGTGTGTGTGTGTGTGTGTGTGTGTGTGTGTGTGTGTG
>CAJQZJ010031840.1:2805464-2819582 GCA_907164525.1 Lophiomys imhausi
TGTGTGTGTGTGTGTGTGTGTGTGTGTGTGTGTGTGTGTGTGTGTGTTGGGGCAGGAGTAGGGGAATCGTGTTGTGCCTGTGAGGGCAGGTACCTGTTGAAACCAGGATCCTACTGGAGCCTGGAGCTGGAGTTACCGGCAGTTGCAAGATGTCCCAAGAGGATGCTGGGGAAGAAACTCAGTATATCCCCTTAACTGCTGAACCATTTTCCAGCCCCAGCATTTATTATTGTCTGCACGGTCTCTACTTACTTTGTATTATATTAATAAGCAGACACATCATACTTACAGTTGAGTAATAAGATGAAGACAAGAACTTCATCTTAAATTTATTTCTTACAAAGTGCCTACTACTGTTGAGGGTTCTGTTCATTTGTTTTATGCTATGTAAACCAGAGTGACCTCGAACTTGGGATCATCTTGTCTCAGTCTCTGGAATGTTGGGATTACAAGCATGTACTACCATGCTTGGGAAAAAACAAAAACTTTGGAGTAATTAAGTTGTAAGTGCCTTGGGTTATTTATAACAAGTCTATCTAAAAGGGTAAACACTATCTGCTTAAAAAAATATGACAATTGAAACTATTTTCTTACCTATCTACAGTCACTTCAGACAAGTCTTTCTTAAATGTTTGAAATATTTTAGGAAAACCTGTTGAATGGAACATTAAACAGTTTAGCCATTCCCTGCCATGGGTTCTCTAAGGGAAATTTTGTCCCAGGAAACACTTGGTGAGGGCTGCAGACCGTCTGGTTGTCACAGGGCTGTGTGTGTAATTTTGTGTGTGCATGCACCAATGTATAATTGCAACCACCTAATTAGGGGTAGAGAAGGCCCGGGTGTTGGTAAACAAAATATCCTAGAATGCACAAGGGCCTCACCCTTTCCCCAACAGTGAGGACATACCCACAGTAAAATGCAGTTGGTAAAGTGTTTGCTTTGCGAACACAAGGCTTTGAGTTCCACTCCAGAATGCATGTAAAAAGCTGGGCATGGCAGCTAACATTTGTAATCCCAGCAATGGGAGGTAAAGACTCGTGGATCCCTGGGGCTTGCTGACCAGCTAATCTAACATCTTTCAGATTAGTTAGAAAGCTAATCTAAACTTTCAGAGTCTGAGAAGCCTGTTATAAAAGCTCTGCTTCCCTTTTAAATAAGACAGCAGTCCAGTGGTGCCAGAAAGGAAGTTCAGTGCTCAGGACAGAGCAGTGTGTTACTGCAGAACTCCTTCCGTAGCTCAGTACCCTACAGCCGCTAGTGCTCCAGGAATGACCCCAACTTCCACCTTTTCCATTTACTAAGCCATTCTCCTTATATCCTACCCTAGGAGCCATCATGGCAGTCAGCCAAGACTTGATCGTGTATGTGCAGTGGTCAGTGTGTGTGTGGGGGGGGGGCGACGGTGCGGGGGCAGTGCACCGGCTGCCCTCAGGCTAGGATCTCGAGGGAGGGGAAGCCTGACACTACTTTTATGGGATGAACCGCTGGAACCAGAAGGGGGGCCCTCGCTGGGAGATGGCCTATGCTCCTCCTCGCTGTGTGGCAGCAGCTGCTCCTCCTCGCTGGGCAACAGTTCCTCCTGCTCCTGTTCCTCCTGCTCCTGCTCCTGTTCCTGTTCTTGCTCCTGCTCCTCCTCGCTCCATGTGGAGCTAGTCAGTTCGCTGGGTGGGGGCGTGGAGCTCAGGCTGGGGCTGACCACGCTAGTTAGGCGGGGATGAAATTCTGGGGGTCCTTCGCTGTCCTCCAAGGCCTTCAGGAGGTCGTTCTCATCCAACAATTGAGAGAACTGGTCCAGGTTTTCCTGGGGATGGCCTGCCGTCTCCTCCCTCCCCTCCATGTCCTCTTCCTTCTCTTCCTTCACCAACTCCTCTTCCCCCATCAAGACCTCCTCCAGTTCTATTGGGATGCCCTTCCTGGGCTCCCCCATGCTGGGGTGCGGGGCACACTGCCTGCAGTCTGGGGAGCACGCACAGCTGTTAAGCGTCTGTCTCCCAGGGCAACCTCCAACCCTTCCCAGTTTAAAGCCACAGGAGCCATTTAGTGTGCCCGGTGGTGGTGGGTGGGTCGAGAAGCCAACCAGAACCCTTAACCCCCACCAGGCACTAAGCTCCTTTCAGTCTCAGCTCTCTAGGTCTCTGAACCCCTCCTAGCCGCAGATAAAGTACCATTCCTTTCTTGGAGCTAGCCCTTCCCGCTTTTTAATAGGATATAGCTTCTGGAGTTGGACAACCACAGTACCACTTGGCATTTGAGGGAGCCTTGGAATTTGTTTTTCAGTAGAAAGATGCCTATTGGAAATGCCAATAAAACTTTGTTTCCAATATTATATACCAACTTTTGGTCTGTAGTTTCCCGACTTGACTTACGAGAATATTGTCTTATTTTTTTTTAATGATTATTTATTACTTCAGGTTACATCTCCATCACAGTACCCTCCCAGTGCTGCCGTCCCACCCTCTACCCCCTATCTCTTCCATCACACTCCTCAGGAGTGGAGTGTTCCTACATTCCTCCCACCTCAGTTCAGCAGTCATATGAGGGCCAAGAGCCTCCTCATACACTGGGGGCCTACAAGGCAGCACCACTAGGGCAAAGTGTCTCATTGACAGGTAACAAAATCTGTTCCTTCCTGTTCCCTTTGGGACATTGGTTGAAGTATAGTTATCCTGTACTATATGGCTAAAATCCGATTATAAGTGAATAGATGCCATGGACATCATTCTGAGTCTGGGTTAGCTCACTCAGGATGAGCTTCTCTAGTTCCATCCATTTGGCTGCAAATTGCATGATTTCGTTGTTTCTGATGGCTGAGTAGTGTTCCATTGTGCAGATGTACCACAGTATTTTTTTTTTTTTTATCCATTCCTCAGTTGAGGGACATCTGGGTTGTTTCCAGTTTCTAGCTATTACAAATAAGGCTGCTGTAACAGTAGATTTTTATTTATCATGCATATATTTATTAATATTTAACAATTATCTAACAATCACCTATAAAGTTCCCAAATCCTAAACCCAAACCCTAACCCTAAAACCTAGCACCTAAAACTTAATACCTATAATACAAACATTTAACATTAACTTAAGGTTTTCCTCTGAGCATGGGTCCTTATGGATGGCTGGCCTTCATCAAATCTTTCAGCCCCAAAGACTCTTAAAGTCTCTGAATTTTGTTCCTCAGATCCTAAAACAGTTTATCAAACAGGAATCATCTTTGAGGTCTTAGAGACCAATTATTTAGCATATGAAAAGTCTCCCAGGCTCACCTATTCAGATGCCTATGGCCTGCAAGAGTCCTGCTTCAGTGTTCCCTTCCATCTGAAGTCCCTGGGCTCTGAGGGAAGACAACTTCCTGCCTAGGAGGTCCAAAATCTCAGGGAGAATCCATCTCCAGACCCATAATGGGTCAATATAAGAGGGTAAAGCCTTCTGGTGAGACTGATTAGTTTCTCTGCCAGACAGGAGGAGGTGAAACAGAAAGAGGAACCAACTCTCTGTCTATGTAAATCTTTACTTAAATATCTTCAGCAGAAGCTTTCCACGCTCTGTCAAGTCATGCCCCTGGGCTCTGTCTCTTCAAAAGTTTTTCTAGAAGGGTGTGAAATGACAGGTGTTCCAAAGACCATGATCTGGGGGCGGGCACCTCAGGGCATGTCCCCACCCCCAATCCTATGATCAAAGAAGTCATCCATCCTTAGCAAGTTCCCCAGGAGATGTCACTTCCAAAGTTAAGTCTTTTATCTTCAAGTCCAGGCTTTTGCTATTTCAAATTCCCTATCCTATTAAATGCTATCACTAATCCCATCATAGGCTGCTATGAACATAGATGAGGAAACGTCCTTGTGATTTGGTGAGGAATCACTTGGATGTATACCCAGAAGTGGTATGGCTGGGTCTTGAGGTAGAGCTATTCCAAGTTTTCTAAAATATCACCAGACTGATTTCCATAGTGGTTGTACAAGCTTGCACTCCCACCAGCAATGGAGGAGAGTTCCCCTTTCTCCACACCCTAGCCAGCATGTGCTGTCATTTGATCTTTTGATCTTACCCATTCTGACAGGTGTGAGATAGAATCTCAGAGTCGTCTTGAGTTGCATTTCTCTAATGATTAAGGATGTTGAGCATTTCTTCAAGTGTCTCTCAGCCATTAGAGATTCCTCCTTTGTGAATTCTCTGTTTAGTTCTGTTCCCCATTTTTTGATTGGATTATTTGGTTTCTTGGCATTTAATTTCTTGAGTTCTTTGTAAATTTTGGATATTAGCCCTCTGTCAGATGTGGGATTGGTGAAGATCTTTTCCCAATCTGTAGGCTGCTGTTTTGTTCAAGTGACAATATCTTTTGCCTTACAGAAGCGTTTCAGTTTCATGAGGTCCCATTTGTAAAAAAAAATTAATTAAATTACATTAGCTCAGCACCTGATAATCTTTAACCAGACATTATAAATAAGCACACAGAGACCGCATGGATTTTATTAAGCCTAGGCCTGAGTTGAGGAATCTTGGCCCATCTAAGCTAGCTCTTAATTCTATCACCCAAATATGACCCCATATATACATACGTCCCCTTGGACTGCCATTCTCCACGATATGCCAATGTTCCTGGCCATGTGGAATGAGGTTCTTTTCTCTAACCCATGGTGTGTGCCTCCTTCCTGCTGCTCCTGGCTGGAATCCTGAATCCTCTGTCTGAAGCGCAGGCTTCCTGTTCTAATCCCAGGAAGTCCCACCTTTCTCTGTCTTTGCCCAATCTCAGGCCTCGGCATTTTATTTAACCAATCAGAGTCAAAGTAAGTAATAGACAAGCAAGCAGGACCAATTAATTAACATTTAGAATGCTTAACACTATCCCAACACCATTTATTGATTGTTGGTCTTAGATCATGAGCTGTTGGTGTTCTGTTCAGGAAGTTGTCACCTGTGCTGATGAGTTAGAGGCTTTTCCCCACTTTTTCTGCTAATAGATTTAGTGTGTCAGGCCTTATGTTAAGGTCTTTGATCCACTTGGACTTCAGTTTTGTACAAGGTGATAAGTATGGGTCTAATTTCATTCTTTTACATGTGGACATCCAGTTGGACCAGCACCATTTGTTGAAAATGCTGTCCTTTTTCCATTGTATGGTTTTGGCTTGTCAAAAATTAAGTGACCATAGGTGTGTGGGTTCATTTCTGGGTCTTCAATTTGATTCCATTGATCTAGTGATCTGTTTCTATACCAGTACCATGCTGTTTTTATTACTATTTCTCTGTAGTACAGCTTGGAATCTGGGACGGTGCTGCCTCCAGATTTTTTTTTTTTTTTTTTTTTTATTGTACAGGATTGATTTAGCTATTCTGGATTTTTTGTTATTCTATATGAAGTTGAGAATTGCTCTTTCCAGGTCTATAAAGAATTGGTAGTATTGTGGTATTTTGATAGCAATTGCATTGAATCTGTATATTGCTTTTGGTAAGATGACCATTTTTATTACATTGATCCCACGAGCATGGGAGATCTTTCCATCTTCTGATGGCCTCTTCAATTTCTTTCTTCAAGGACTTAAGTTCTTGTCATACAGATCTTTAACTTGCTTGGTTAGAGTTACCCCAAGGTATTTTATATTGTTTGTGGCTATTGTGAAAAGTGTTGTTTCCCTAATTTCTTTCTCAGCCCATTTACTTTTTGTATAAAAAAGGGCTTCTGTTTCTGAATTAATTTTGTATCCAGCCACCTTGCTGAAGATGTTTATCAGCTGTAAGAGTTCTCTGGTGGAATTTCTGGGGTTGCTTATGTATACTATCATATTCCTGCAAATAGGGATAATTTGACTTCTTCATTTCCAATTTGTATCTTCTTGGTCTCCTTTAGATGTCTTATTGCTCTAGAAAGAACTTCAAGTACTATGTTGAAGAGATATGGAAAAAGTGGGCATCCTTGACTTGTCCCTGAGTTTAGAGGAAATGCTTTAAATTTCTCTCGATTTAATTTGATGCTGGTTACTAGCTTGCTGTATATTGCCTTTACTATTTCTAGGTAGCTTGTATGCCCATTCTCTCCAGGACTATTAGCATGAAGAGGTGTTGGATTTTGTCAAATGCTTTTTCAGCATGTAACGAGATGATCATGTGGTTTTTTTCTTTCAACTTGTTTATGTGGTGAATTATGTTGATTAATTTTCATATGTTGAACCATCCCTGCATTCCTGGGATGAAGCCCACTTGATCATGTGTATGATACTTTTGTTGTGTTCTTGGATTCAGTTTGCCAGTATTTTATTAAGTATTTTTTGGGGTCTATGTTCATGAGGGAAATTGGTCTGAAGTTCTCTTTCTTTGTTGGGTCTTGTGTGGTTTAGGAATTAGGGTGACTGTGGCCTAATAGAATGAGTTTGGCAGTATTTCTTCTGTTTCTATTTTGTTGAAGAGTTTGAACAGTATTGGTATTAGCTCTTCTTTGAAGGTCTGGTAGAATTCTGTGCTGAAACCATCTGGTCCTGGGCTTTTTTTGATTGAGAGATTTTTAATGACTGTTTCTATTTCCTTAGGGGTTATAGAGCTGTTTAATCTGCTAAGCTGATTTTGATTTAACTTTGGTAGGTAGAATCTACCAAGAAAATTGTCTGTTTCACTTAGGTTTCCAAATTTGGTGGAGTATAGATTTTTAAAGTAAGATCTAAAGATTCTCTGGATTTCCTCAATGTCTGTTGTTATTTCTCCCTTTTCATTTCTGATTTTGTTGATTTGGGTTTTTTCCCTTTGCCTTTTAGTTAATTTGGTTAAGGGTCTATTTTGTTGATTTGCTCAAAGAACCAACTATTGCTTTCATTGATTCTTGGTATTGTTCTTTTTGTTTCTAAGTTGTTGGTTTCAGCCCTAAGTTTGATGATTTCCTGCCTTATGCTCCTCTTGGGAGTTTTTACTTCTTTTTTCCAAGTTCTTCCAGTTCTGTGGTTAATTTGCTAATATGAGCTGTCACAATTTTCTTTTTGAAGGCACTTAGTGCTATGAACTTCCCTCATAGCAATGCTTTCATTGTGTCCCATAGGTTTGGGTATGTTGTGCCTTCATTGTCATTGGATTTTAAGAAGTTTTTGATTTCTTTCTTTATTTCTGACCCAATGGTTGTTCAGTAGAGAGTTGTTCAGTTTCTATGAATGTGTAGGCTTTCTATTATTTCTATTGTTGTTGAAGTCCAGCTTTATTGCATAGTGGTCTGATAAGATGAAAAGGGTTATTTCAATTTTCTTATATCTGTTGAGGCTTGCTTTGTGTCCAACTATATGGTCAGTTTTGGAGGCGGTTCCACATGGTGCTGAGAAGAAGGTGTATTCTTTTGTGTTTGTGTGAAATGTTCTGTAGATATCTGTTATGTCCATTTGGTTCATGACTTCTGTTAGCCTCATTATTTTTCTATTTGATTTCTATCTCAATGACCTGTCCATTGTTGTGAGTGGGGTGTTGAAGTCTCACACTACTAATGTGTGGGGATCAATGTGAGTTTTAAGTATTAGAAGAGTTTCTTGTACAAATGTGGGCACCCTTGTATTTGGGGCATAGTTATTCATTATCGAGATGTCGTCTTGATGAATTTTTCCTTTAATGAGGATGTAGTGACCTTCCCTATCTTTTTTGATTAACTTCAGTTGAAAGTCTATTTTATTTGATATTAGAATGGCTACTCCAGCTTGCTTCCTGGGCCCGTTTTCTTGGAAAACCTTTTCTTAGCCCTTTACTCTGAAGTAGCGTCTATCTTTGTTAGTGAGATATATTTCTTGTATGCAGCAAAATGTTGGGTCTTGTTTACGGATTCATTCTGTGAGCCTGTGTCTTTTTATTGGGGAGTTGAGTCCATTGATGTTGATGGATATTAATGACCAAAGGTTGTTATTTCCTGTTATTTTGATGTAGGTGCTGTTTGTGTGTTTCTTTTGGTTTAGCTGCAGTGGAGTTTTTTGCTTCCTCTGTTTTCTTGGGTGTAGATATTTTCGCTGGGTTAGAATTTCCCTTCTAGGGTCTTCTGTAGGGCTGGATTTGTGGGTAGATACTGTTTAAATATGATTTTGTCATGGGATATCTTGTTTTCTCCATATATGTTGATAGAGAGTTTTGCTGGATATAGTTGTCTGGCTGGGCACTTATATTCTCTTAGGACTTGTAGGATATCTGTCCAGGCCCTTCTAGCTTTTAAAGTTTCTGAGGAGAAGTCAGGTGTAATTCTGATGGGTCTGCCATTATATGTTACTTGACCTTTTTCTCTTATCGCTTTTAATGTTCTTTCTTTGTTCTGTACACTTGGAGTTTTAATTATTACGTGGCAAGAGGAATTTCTTTTCTGGTCTAATCTGTTCAGTGTTGTGTATGCCTCTTGGAATTTTATTGGCATCTCTTTCTTTAGGTTTGGGAAGTTTTCTTCTATGATTTTGTTGAAGATGTTTCCTGGACCTTCAAGTCAGGAGTCTTCTCTTTCTTCTATGCCAATAATTCTTGGGTTCCGTCTTTTCTTTGAGTCCTTGATTGCTTGGATGTTGCAGGTGAGAACTTTTTTAGATTTCTCATTTTCTTTGTTGTTATACTGATTTCTTCAATTGAATCTTCCACACCTGAGATTCTGTCTTCCATCTCTTTTATCCTATTTTTGATACCCATGTCTATAGTTTCTGTTCTCTTCCCTTGATTTTCCACCTCCAGGATTACCTCTGATTGTGTTTTCTTTGTTGCTTCCACTTCCAATTTCAAATCGTGAACAATTTTATTTGTTTTTGACGTTTCCTGCTCCAATTTTCTGGTCTTTGTCTGCAAATCTTTCAAATCTTTCATTGCCTTGTCTCTTTCCTGTTCATGTTGAGCCACTTTGGCTTGGAGATCTCTAATGGTATTATCCGTTGCTTTTGTTTGTAACATTGAAGAATCTTTGAATTCCTTCAGAGATTTATTTTCTTCTTGTAAGGACTCTTTTATGTTCCAAAGTAGATTTGTCATCATTTTCCTGTGTTTCAGCTGTGGTGGAGTGGTCAGAGCTTGCTGTACTAGCATGGCTGCATTGTGTTGGAGTCATAGTTCCCTGACTTTTGTCAGATCTCTTCTTCTGCGGACCTTTAGCCATATGGTTGTTCTTAGCTGTTTGTTCCTGGTGCCTTCTGGGCTTGGTGCCCAGAAGGGCACTTTGGTGTAGAGGCCAAATAGCTTGGTGATCTGTAGTTCTCCACAGGCTGGATGGGGCCTTGTTCTCAGTGTGTCTCCCAGAGCTCAACCCTTCCTGTTGTGTCCCAGTTGGGGACTCAGGTCAGAGGTTGTAGTGGGATGTGTTATTCCCAAGATCCAACTGGTCTTCGTAGCGATGGCGGTGCAGGTTGGTAGGCCATAGACTGTTGAATGGAGCTGGAGCTCCCCTGAAGCTTATGTGTCCATGATTGTGGGGGATTCTCAGGTTCAATGTGCATCTAATAACCAGAAGCACCATGATCTGGTACAGCCCACGTCACCCAGGCAATGAGCAATGGTCCGGATTGTTTCACTGGTCCCAAATCAGAGCTCTCTGTGTTGTAGCCTGGGTATTCATTCAGTGGCAAGGCAGGTGCTGTCAAGGAGATCTGATGTGGAATCCACACCCTGTCCACAGTGTTTGGATTCGGGGATGCTAAGCTGCCTCCACCACCTCCCCCCCCCCCGCCAGAATCACAGTGCTGCAGTTTAGCGAGCCCGCACCTATGTGGCTTCTGGCGGTCTCCCTGTAGCAAGGGTATCAAGACTATGGTTGTGATCTTACATGCTCTTCTGGGGTGTGTGTGTGTGGGGTGTGCCTCTTAGTCAGATGTTCTTTGGGTCAGAGAAATCCACCTGCTCAGGCCACATGAAATAGTTCAGAACTGCTTTACTGCTCCAGACCGAGATCTAGATGCTGCACCCTGAGGCAGTAAACTGAGAGCCCTCCCAAAGTGGGTGTGGGCAGTGAGTTCACAAAGCATCTCCAGTACATGGACTGGGAGGGGGAAGGGGTGGAGAGTGCCTCTCTGCCAGAAGCTCTGTGGTCTGGTGCTGCCTGTCCCCTCGAGTAGCACGCCCCAGTGGAGGACTGTTTCCCTGCTCTGGGCGGAGAACTGATTGTACTAGACTGAGGTTGTAGACTGAGTGTCCTGCTGAAGTGAGCACAAGCAGAGAGTTCCAGTATGGAATTCACTCATCGAATCACATCACCTTTTCCCTACCTGAATTGCAGTGCTCTGGAGCAGCCTGCCTGGGTACCAGGTGCTTTCATCAGATCCCTGTTGCTATGGTGTCAGGGCTGTGGCTATGCTCCTCCCAGTCAACCCTCAGAGGAGTCTTAGAACCAGTCTGTACCTCTCAGATTGAAACTCTGTGAACCAGTGCTGTCTCTGTTTCTGTGCCCTGCTGCACAGCTGGGGGCCCAGCTTGTGGCCAGGCAGAGGGGGTGGAGCTAGGAGATCCAATATGGATATCACTCACTGAGTCTCTGCCTGTATTGCAGTGTTCCATAGCCACCTGCCTGGAAGGGGCTTCCACCAGACCCCCTGTAGTCAGGCCGGGTGGGTGTGTTAGGGAGGGCAGGGAGTTCCAAATTGTGTTCTGTAACCTGCCCACAGTGTGCTTGGGCTTAGGGAAACTCAATGCCTGCCAGCTAGATCCTACTGTTACCAATCAGCCAGATGCTGCTGAATATTCCAGGGAGAGTCCCTCAGTCTTACCATGTAGCAGCTCTGCTGGTATGCTCCTGTGGTATGTACCTTACAACTGAACCTAAACCTTAATAAAGTGCACTGTGGTGTTATAAGCAGTTTCCTAGGTCCTGGAATTCAACTGACTGTAGATGAAATTAATTAAATTATGTACCTGTATTTAAATTATTATTCAGTTGGTCAGCAGTGTTAATCCTTAACCTGCCATTATAAATGAGCACACAGAGACACCTGATGGATTTTAACAAGCCTTGGCCTGGATTGAGCAATCTTGGCCCATCTAAGCTAACTCATCCTGTTCCCCAAATAAAACCCCAATATATACATATGCCTCCTTGGGCTGTTATTCTTCATGCTTTCTCAAAGTTCCAGGCCATGTGGAAAGAAGTTCTTTTCTCAAACCCATGGAGTGTGTCCTCCTTCCTGCTCTGGCTTCTCTTCTTCCCAAGATGCTCTCTGTCTGTCCCAGAAGCCTGAACCTTTTCCCTGCCTACTTATCTCTCTGCTCAATCAAAGGCCTTGGCATTTTATTAAAGCCAATCAGAGACAATGATTGGAAAGCAAGGTAACACAGCATTATTTGATGTACAGCAAGCAGGGCTCAGGGAGCAGAATAATTAACATTTAGGATACATAACATCACCCCATCAACTGGCCCTCTATGGGGGGAAGTGGTGTGTGAAAGGGATGTAGCTGTGTCTCTGCTTCCAGAGATCTCAGAGGGCAGTCAAGCAGTGGGGAGAGATGGGGGTTTTGGTGGGTATACTTCATCAGGACTACCTGTCTCCAGATGGCTTCTGTGACAGCTACATTTTCCCAATTACATTGTGAGCTACATTTAAAGAATATTCCTTTTTTAGATATCCAGCCTCCTTTAAAGTTTTAGGGACCTTCCTTCCACAGAAAGCAGGGTCTTGTTTCCCCAGATGTCATTCTCTCATCATTTTGACAAGGGATCACTTAGCACTCTCCCACTTCCTGTCTTCTCAGGATCTGGCACTTCATGTCTGAGGTAATCAAGCCTTCATTCTTTGATGTCTAAATTGGAAAATCAGTCAGTACCTTTCTACTTAGTTGCTCCTTTCTTTCCTTCCTTCCTTCCTTCCTTCCTTCCTTTCTTTCCTTGCTTCTTTCTTTCTTTGTTTCTTTCTTTCTTTCAACATTGGTCCTGTGTTTTATTTATTTAGTTTTAGATACATATAATTCTGCTTAGAAAATAGTGACATGTATAATCTATAAAATAATCTCTTGAGAGCTTCAGAGATCACTCACATGTATTTAAAACAACCACATTTTCCCCAGTACAAATACATAGTATTATGTAATTGTTTTCTCTGTTGTCGTGTGCTGTTTGTTTCCCTTGCCATTTACTGTCATGATACCAGTATGTTGAGAAAGGCAAGACTTCAGTTTCTGTACAATTCAAATTTCTTGTTGGTGTGCCAAATATAGTAGACATTTCCACACTGTTGAGGTATCATGGGTATAGATTCCTTGTCATTTTTAAAAACACATTCTCACAATAATTTTCTGGTCCTTTTGCTTTTGCAATCTTTCTGCCCCCTCTTTTGCCATGTTGCATGAGCTGGAGGTGCAGGAGTTGTGCTGTGGATGTAGCCATTGGGGTTTGGACACCCCATAATCACTTATTCTTTTTGAGCAATTATGGTTTTATGTAATGATCTCTGTCTGTGGCAAAGAGAATTTTCTTTAATGAGGGGTGAAAACTATACTTATTTGTGGGTATAAGCATGAGTATTTAGGATGTAATTAGTAATTATGCTGGTTTACTAAAGTTGCAGTAATAGATTCTTCTCTAAGACCCATGACCTCACTAAGTGCCAGGGAGCTATCTAGTTTTCTACTACCACGCATGCTTTCCCCACTGTTGAGCAAGCCTTAAGACCAACTAGAGAACTATTGGTTACCACCAAGATTCGAGCGCCACTGTTGCACCCTTAGGGGTTTCATGCCATGCTCATCTTTGTTGTGGTTTATAGGTATTACAGATGGGGAGGACTATTGGCTGCTTTCTCTCTTGGATGCTTGTATAGCACCTTCCAGTATTATGAGAGCTAGAACTCAGGGAGGAGGCTTTCAAGTCAGTTCTAGCTGGGGTCCTTCAGTCTTATGTCTGAGGTGGATGGTGTCTCTAGAAATAGTGACTTCCAACCACTGAGAGGCAACTCAAGGCAATATGGCCTCTATTGCTTTGGTGGTCACTTGGACTCCTCTGTCCAACAACTAGAAAGGTGGTTTCTTATGCCTGACATTTGGACTTTTGTTAGATAGTTTCATAGATATTTCCTAGCAGTTAATGAAGAAAGCTCATTTCTTCAGGATGTTTTCGTTATGCATTGCTCTGATACACAGTGGAAAAATAATACTAATGAACCACAGTCTTGACCACAGCCAATTAATTAAGAATGTGCCAGGCTGTGCTTGCTTAAGAAGGGCATGCTTGTAAATGTTAGCTCCTCTGTTTTCCACCAGCTCCTTTTAGAAGGTGATCCACATCTACCTCTTGATCAGCAGGGACATCTGCTGTGCTTTATTGATATTGTATTTGAGATTGCTTAGGAGGATTGATAGGGAAAGGAGTCAGTCTTCTATTTTCTGACTCCCTTCATTCATTTGCTTTCTGTGTTTGCATTCATATGCTGTCTTTAGTTCTAACGCCAAGTCCAGATTCATCACCCCTGTGGCTTCAACTCTTTGAGTCTGAAAGCCCAACTCTGTTTGTTGTCTTTGGACTGTCTCTGCAGTAACAGAGACACAGGCTGTCTTTATCCTAGCTGATGCTATTGACTCCAGGATCATCTTTCCTTCTCCTTCACTCTTCCAGGGTTCTGTACTCATTCCTGGATTAAGCACTCTGAGTTGTAATTTGTTCATTAACCCAGATGTCCCTCAATCGATTAATGGATAAAAACAAAAAAACCCCAAACAAAACTGTGGTACATCTACACAATGGGATACTACTCAGCTATCAGAAACAATGAAACCATGTAATTTGCAGCCAAATGGATGGAACTAGAGAAGATCAACCTGAGTGAACTAACCCAGACTCAGAAAGATGCACATGGCATCTACTCACTTATAATTGGATTTTAGCCATATATTACAGGATAACTATTGTACAGCCAACACACCAAAAGGAACAGGAACATACACTTTGTTGATGAGACACTTTGCCCTAGTGGTGCTGCCATGCAGGCCCCCAGTATATGAGAAGGCTCTTGGCCCTAATGTGACTGCTCAACTGGGGTGGGGGACTGATATGTGGGGACACCCCACTCTGGAGGAGTTAGAATGGGAGGGTGGGACTGGAAAGGGTGGAGGGGGGCACTGTGATGGAGATGTGAATTGAAGTAGTGAATAAAAATAAAAAAACAAAACAACCCCCTGAAACCGAACTTTTAAATTATTATTTAACACTTATTTATTTAT
>CAJQZJ010031840.1:2824582-2848117 GCA_907164525.1 Lophiomys imhausi
TCTTCTTAGATCCAGAACACCCTCTTGATTCCTAAACAACTCAAAATTTAACTATGAGACTCTAGCTATCTATTCCTCAACCAGCTCAGAGACCTGAGAGGGATAAATATATCTGATTATATAGGAAGTGCAGGGCCTGCAGCTTCCAAAACTAAAAAATGACATACCAGTGGTTGCCTGGACAGTTCCCATTTTCTCTCCATACATTACAGCATCAATCTTCAGCCATTTGGCTCCATTTCTCTGACAGACATTGATTGTAGAGCAGGAATTATGAAGGACTTACCTACCCTGTCTTGGCAGAGCTAGGCTGTCGACTTATCTGCTTCCAAGTTTTGTCCTTTTTGGACAGAAGTCTGTCTACAGTTGAAGCAAGGGGTTTTTCTTGCCAAGAGAACGGCTTACCACCAATTCAATCATCTCCCACTGGAGATTCTTCGATGCTCATCTTCTACTTGGAGTAGAATAGGGGGTGCTGTCAGGAGCTGACATGTCTCGATATAAAAAAAATCTTAAGTTAAGAAAACATCTTTGAATGCCATATTCTGCAGATCTCTTGAGGTTTTTGAAGATGCCCTATCTATCTCTTATATTTAGATAAGCAAATATTGCTTGTCTCTTAACAACTTGATTTCTGAGTAGCTTAAAAAATAACTGTGATAGACTGTCATAGTAACTAACAAAATGACACATTTTCATGACTATTGGTTTCCGTTTCTTAATTATCCTAAACAGTTTATGTCAGTTGGTAGCGAGAGGTCAAAACTTGACATTTCATTTTTAAGTATTACTACAAAAAATACCTTTAAGAAGCATTACCCTTAATTTTGTATCAATATACAAAGATCAATACCAATGTGAACAGACTTGAGAAAAATGGGACATAGACATAGTATAGGAAAGATCAAGAAAAAAGGACAGATTATTGAATATAGCCTTATACCTTTGTATACTGATACAAAATTAATATTATATTTGGCTAAATTGGTATTGATAATTGTATATTAATGCAAAATTAAGATTGCATAGGGCTACATCAGTATTGATCTTTGTATATTGATACAAAATTAAGATTATATTTGGCCACAATGGTATTGACCCTTGTATATTAATGTAAAATTAAGATTGTATTGGGCTACATCGGTATTGATCTTTGTATATTGATACAAAATTAAGATTATATGTGCTTGCTTTTTATAATAGGCATGCTTGTAATAAGAAACAGTTTAGAATCACCCAGCCCTACTTTGGTGATTGACATGATTTGAAGCTAAAGTAAGGCTTTGCCTATTCTACTTAAGCCTTGTTCTTAAAACACAGCTCAACAGGCCCCCCCACCACCACCACCACTGGAGTGATGGTGGGTTCACCAGCCCCCTTTTTCACTCTAGTTTGGAGCTGATCCTCATTTTCTGTTCTTAGCCCACTAAAATTATAAGAGATTTTGTTCAGATCCTCACTTACCATTTTAAAAATCCACATATGCCTCAGATAAAAAGCACAGATGCATATCCCTGGATCAGGATTTCCTTTTGTGGTAGTTTGAATGAAAATTGCCCCATCGACTCTTAAGGACTGACTGTCACTATTTGGAGCTCTGGCCTTGTTGGAGTAGGTATGGTCTTATTGGAGGAGGTGTGGTCTTGTTGGAGTAGGTGTGGTCTTGTTGGAGTAGGTATGATCTTATTGGAGGAGGTGTGGTCTTGTTGGAGGAGGTGTGGTCTTGGAGGAGGTGTGGTCTTGTTGGAGGAGGTGTGGTCTTGTTGGAGGAGGTGTGGTCTTGTTAGAGTAGGTGTGGTCTTGTTGGAGTAGGTGTGATCTTGTTGGAGGAGGTGTGTCACTGGGGGCAGGCTTTGAAACTTCAGAAGCTCAAGTGTTTCAGTGTTTCAGTCTCTTCCTGCTGCTTGTGGACTCAGATCTAGAACTCTCAGCTCCCTCTCCAGCACCTTGCCTGCCTGCATACCACCAGGCTTTCGGCCATGATGATAATGGACTAAACCTCTGAACTGTAAGCCGGCCCCAGTTAAATGTTTTTCTTTATAAGAATTGTCATTGTCATGGTGTCATTTACAGCAATAGAAACCCTAACGAAGACACCTTCTTTCTATAAGTTGCCTTGGTCATGGGGTACATCAATAGAAAAGTAAATAATCAAAAGGGCGTAACCCATCACTTTTGATTGCTAAATGCCCATTTTTGCTAATTCCAATGGGATATTCTAGAAAGCTCTATACTTAAACATCCCTTTCAACAGATCTCGCTGCTCTTTTCTACCCAAGTCTATATTGCCATAAGTTCTTTTACAGCTTTTAAAACATTTTAATTGGAATTTTATTTATTAACATATAAGATTTATGTATTTTTATTTTATGTGTATGATGTTTTGTCTGCATGCATGTATGTGCATCATCTGTGTGTCTGGTGCCCATGGAGTCCAGTAGATGGCTTCGGATCCCCTGGATCAGGAGTTAAAGAGAGTTATGAGCATCCACATGAGTTCGGGGAATCAATCCCAAGTCATCTGGAAGAACAATCAGTGCTGGTAAACACTGAGCCATCTCTCCAGCCTCTAATGGGGAGGACATAATGAACATAAGTCTTTGTTCATTAGGACAAGAATAAATAGTTTATCCCATTAAAATCTTTTTTATTTTGCTGTTTTATAATGATCCTCTATTTATTTATTTTAAAATTTATGTCTGCATGCATGTCTGTGTGTGTAGAAGGCCAGAAGTGGATGTTAGATCCCCCTGGAAGTAGAGTTACAGCTGGTTTTGGGTGTGGAAGCTAGGAATCAATTCCAGGATTTTTATGAGAGCAACAAGTGTTCTAAACTATTAAACCACCTCTCCAGCCCCATAAATTCTTTATGTGACTATATATCACTATTCATCAATTCTTCTGTTAATGATTATTTGAGTCATTTCTAATTTGGGGGCTATTATGAACGAGGCTTGGAACTTTCTCATACATGTTTACACTCACATTGTGTTCTACCTTAGTTTTAGTTATAGAGAGAGTTTATGAACACTAATATCTCTCTCTTAGTTCTTCTGGGATGCTACAACAAAGAGGAATATACCAGGCAGCTCATGAAACACGGACATTACTTTCTCTCTATTCTGGACAGAGTGAGGCCCAAGGAGATGACTGCCACTCAAGTCAAGGCTCATGGCTCATGCAGGGCAGTTCTGGAGTCAGAAAGTCTGAATCAGGGTACCAGCATGGTTGGGCTCTGGCAAGGATCTTCTTCCAGGTGGATAACTGAAGTCATTTTGTCACTTGTGACATGGTATAAAGAGTTCAAGAAAGCTCTAGGGACACTAATTCTATTCATGAGGCATTTATCCTCGTCATCTAATTACCTTCCAAAGTTCCACCTCTGATTCCACTGATTTGCAGGGTAGGATATCCACATACACATCTGTGGAAGGGTCACACAAGTGTAGTCTATGGAAACCCACTTCAAGTCACAAAAGAATCGTCCACTTGTATAAGACAAAGGAAAAAAAGGGCCTACTCGGTTAATGAGTGATGGCAGTCAATGTGGCTTTGGAATCTACACCTGTGCAGAATTTAATCTTTCTGTGTGCTCTCTTATTGGACCTTCTAACTTCATTTTCCTTCATTTTATAGGCGAGGGAACTCAGGCACAACCTGAGTTCAAGCACCCCACTCAAACTATGTGAGCTTGGGCTGGCAAGATGGCTCAGGGGTAAAGTGTTTGCTCCAGGTCTGACAACCTGAATTGGATCCCCGGGGCCCACGTGGTGGAAGGAGAGAACTGACTCCCACAAGTTGTCCTCTGACCTCCACTCCCCTATACACCTACAAAGAATAAATAGGTAAAGAATAAATTAATAAAGAAATAAGATGAAAAAAAAACTCAACCCTATACAGGTACAGTGGGAGGAGCTACGATGGAGCCTAAAGGATCTGACTTCAGAAACTGAGTTCTTTGGTACTAAGCTACTCTGTCTCTCTGTATCATTCTCCTGGCCATACCAGGAGAGTGCGTATTTCTTACCCACATCTAAATAGGCTTAAGCCCATAATCTTAAATTTAAGTGTCCCTCCCCTCTTTAAAAAATAATTTGTCTATTTTATGTGCATGAGTGTTTGGCCTGCAAATATATGTGTACACCACATGATTGCTGTACTCACAGAGAACAGAATAGGACATTTGAACCCCTTGGAACTAGAGTTACAGAAGGCTATGAGTCATTGTGTGGATGCTGGGAACTGAACTCTGGTGCCCTGCAAAAGCAGCAAGTATTCTAAACTAGTCATCTCTCCAGCTCCCAGTTTAATCCTCCGCTGGCTGCACACCTCCTTGGAGCTCCTTAGCCTCTTCTATTATTTCCATAGTTTCTGAGGAGTTGCCTTATCACAGCACCTTTGTTACCTGGCCTTCCACATTCTCCTTGCCTTGTCTGACATTATCTACCCACACTGAGGTCATCATGACACCTCTGCTTTCTAAACCCTCCAGATGCCTTCAGTCATCATGTAAGATACACCTCTCTCCTCCAAGCAGGTCCAGCATCGCAGCAGACCACTCTCTCCCTGAACATTCTCCAGCTTCTGGCTTGAGTATCTTCCCATGGTTCTCACCTTATCCTATTAGTCCCTTTACTCAGCTGTTCTGCTCTCTGAATCCCTTTCTATGACCTTTAAATAATGAAGTGACTCTCAACTCATCTCTGCGCTCCCTTCTCTTTTAGTCCCATGCCTTTCCCTTATGTTCATCTTCAGCAATGGCACACTTGCTGTCTGGACTTTGAGAACCATATGTGGACCTCTAGCTTGGCTCTGACTTGTGAAGTACAGACTTGTAGTCAACCTGCCTACTCCACTTTTTCATTTGGTGTTTTCTGAGGATGTAACTATTTTTGTTTCCTGAAATATACTCATAATTTCTCCCACTCCCAACTTTCTTCTTCCCTGGTGCTGGAAAACAGAACCTATGAGTTGTCTAATTGAAAAAAAAAAAGAATCATTTTTGACACTGTCTGATTTCTAGCCACAAATTTAATCATTCACTGATTCTAAAAAATTTCTTCTAATTTCCCCTCAAATGCCTTCATGTCTCCAAGTCTAGTCTTAAATTATTTATGTCCATCTTGGATGTGTTAAGTCACTTCCCGAAGGACTTCTTATATCCTTCTGCATCCTTCAGATTGCAGTTGGAGTGGTAGGTCAAATTGCAAAGACAATTTTAATTCTTTTTTATTTTTCAAACAGAGTCTTACTATGTAGCCCTAGCTAGCCAGGAACTTGCTGGGTAAAATAGGCTGGACTTAACTTCACAGGGATCTCTCTACCTCTGTCTCTCCAGTGATGGGATTAAATATGTGAATTTCACACCTTGTTCCAATCTCAATTAATTTACTAATTTTAAACTCAACATCGGCATTTTATGGGTTGAAAACCATGAGCAAAATTGTGATTCCTTGCATGAGCTGGCTCACTTCTTCAGCCGCTCCTTCCCTTGGTCTATGAAGTGTGGCCACTACTTGACCCCCATACCTACCCAGATCTTCATGCCCATGACCACCCCCACACCATTGGTGCCTTCTCTATATTGTCCCCACCCTGAAACTCTGTGGACTTCCACTCAGACTTTGCTTCTCTTGAAGAAACAGGACTCTATGTTGTATGTCTCAGAGCTTCCACTCCTTCTTTTGCAGAGTTCTCATGACTGTAATTATTTAGTTGTATAAGCAGCTGCTTAGAGATACCCTCCCTGACAGAAACTTAAGCTCCATGAGGGCAAAAAGATGCTCCCTTGTGGTTGCCACCTTGTTCTCTGAGATTGACAGTCTTTTGGTTCACTACAAATTAGAGAGACCTTATCCTCTTCCTGCTCCTGGAAACTTTCCTTTTCCCAATAACCTCCCCCTTCCTTCTCTAACTAACTGGGTTTAATTAGAGTCAGTTGCATGGTCATGGTTGTGAGGTATTTTACTATATTATGGTCAACTTACCAGTGGCTACACCACTGAGGAATATGACTTCTCTCTTAGCAACCATTAACTGACAAAAACTTCTCGGGGTGGGAGCTTGTAAGCCCCTCTCCTATCAATGCAGGAATATCGACAGATACATCAATTGAAGATTTTGCGCTTGTAACCATGACTGCTGTAAACTTATGAGGCCAGTGGCCATCTCACAGACAGAAGACAGCATTTCACAGCACTTCTTCATTCTCCAGGACTCTTACTGCCTCCTCTTTCTCTATGTTCCCAGAGAGTAATATAGATATGCCACTTTGGGGCAAGCATTCAATGACCACTTAATATCATCACTTTTTCCAATTATGAGTTTCCTTATTAACCACCACCCATGCCAAAAAAAATAGCTTCCTTGATCAGTATTTTGAGAACTGTATGTCTATGGGTATAAACATAAATATTTAGAATGTAGTTTGATGTATCTATTTAGTGAAATAACAGAAATAGGTTCCCTCCACCCCCAGGGTCTATGACTTTGCCAGTCATAGGCTTTCTACCAGGCTAATGGTGTCAGGCATGAATTCCTTCTTGTGTAATGAGCCTCAAAATCCAATCCAAATCTGTCCTGTAGCATGGAGGGTCCACTACTTGGTAAGACCATTGGTGATGCTGCTTCTCCAGGGGCCTGCATAGCATCTTCTAGAATTGAAAGTTAGCCAGCAGGTAGGAGGTTTTCAAGTTGGTTCTAAGTTGATTTATCTATGTCCTGTAACCACGGTGTGCCATGTCTTCAGCAATAGGGTCATGCCATGCAGTTCTGGTGGGCAAATGAAATCAATGGGTGGCAATAACTTGTGTTGTTTTGGGGAGCTCTGGGTCCTCTGACCATTAACTCACAGGGAGGTATCCCATACCCGGAACTGGAATTTTTGTTTAATAACCAACCCATGGCTTCTGGGAGCAGTATTATCCATGCAGAATACCTCTATTCAAATGATCTCTCTCGCTATTTTTAAACTAATTTACAAGGTAGCAGATTTTCATAGGGCTTTTCATATATTCCCAGTTTTGGTTTTCCCTCTCCCCACCTCTTTTTCATTTCCACCTACATACATCTTCCAGTTTAAACGTTTCTACCACCAACATTCCCCCTTCCCTATCCCTCCACTGCTGCCCTCTAGTGGTGGTTTGAATGAGAATGGTTCCCTCAGGCTGGTATATTTAAATACTTGGTCCCCAGTTGGTGGCACTGTTTGGGAAAGATCAGGAGATGTGGACTTGTTGGAGGAGGTGTTCCACTAGAGGAGGACTATGGGATGCTAAAAGCCTCAAAGTTAGCTAAAAACCCCCAGTTAGCTCTCTTTACCTTGTGTTCGTGGTCAGGATGTAGCTCGAAGTTACTGCCCCAGGTCTCTGCCTGCTTGCTGCCATGCTCCTCACCATGATGGCCATGGACCTGTGACCCCCAAATTAAATGCTTTATTTTATAAGTTGTCTTGGTCATGTGTTTTTACCACAGCAATAGAAAAGTAACTAAAGTCCCTTACTTACACCTTTTACCTTCAGTATCCCCACCTGTACTTTCATCTGAGGAGTGTTCTACTCCTCCCTCCATTCCTCAAGGCCTATCCTGCCTCCCACGGGCACTTTCTAATTTCCTGAGTTCTGCAGACACACCAAATTTAACACATAATTTTAAAATTTGAAACTGGGATCTAAAAACGAAGGAGAACATGCAGCATTTACCTTTGGGGATAGTTCCATCCATTTACCTGCAAATTTCATGTTTTCTATACAGCAGAGTAAAAATCTATTGTGCACATGTGCGCTCTGTGTTCTCATCTTCCGTTCATCAGTTCATGGGTTTCTGGGCTGATCCTACTTCTTGGCTCTTCCTACTGGCAGCAGTGAATATGTATATACAAATATCTGTTGTAGGATGTAGATTCCTTTGCGTATATGCCTAGAATTGAAAGAGCTGAATCACACGATAGTTTTATTTTTAGCTTTTTGAGAAATCTCTACATCGACTTCCATGGGGACTTTGTATTTCCATTAGTAGATAAGAGTCCTCTTTTACCAGCATCCTCATCAACATCTATTGTCATTTGTTTTCTTAATGAGAGCCATTCTGACTCAGGTGAGATAGAGTCTCTAAGTCATTTTAACTTACATTTCTGAAACCCAGCCAGAGATTATAGCAACAGCTCATACAGCCCCAACACAGCGGTGAGCCTGCCATCTCCATGTGGTCCTATGTTCCAGCATTCTTTGCGCATATCCCATGTCATTGACTTTCTTTGTTCTGATGTGGCATTTTATGTCTTCATCCTTTGAATTAGATACAAGCTTAGAGAACCCAGTAGTTCTCCCTTTTAGCCCATTGAGAGGGGTAAATGATGTAGTATATACAATGAACCTAGTATTGTGCTAGTTATTAGCTATTATCCTAACCAAACCTTACCATTTTCATTCTTATAAGAAAAAAAGAATAATGGATTATGTTGGGGTGATCTGAAAGCTTCTTCCATTTGGTTGCTAATTACTGGCCCCAGGATCTGGTTGCCGACCAGATGAGGACATTGTCACATATACATGTCTTTGTTGTATGAACCTTGCTCTGCCTTGCTTACTCCAATCTTGGAGTTGATTGGTTGAATAAAATGCTGGAGCCTGGATTAGGTGGAAGAAAGTTGGAGGGGGAAAGGTTGGGAGTTTTTGGAGACAGGAAGAAGGAAGGGGGAGGAAAAGAGAAGATGTCATTGGTTAGATGGAAGAACATCATTCCACGTGGCTGGGAACACCCGCATAGCGTGGAGATTAACAGTCCATGGGAACATATGTATATATTGGGATTTTATTTGATGAATAGAATTGAAAACTAGCTTAGATGGGCTAAGATTGCATAATCCAGGCTAAGGCTTGTTAAAATCTATCAGGTATCTCTGTGTGATTATTCATAAGTGGGCTAAGGGATAACTGTCCCCCTAGTAACCATATTAATCCATTATAAATATTAATATTTATTACAACACGATCTCAGTTTACAGTTTATATGGTTGCTATTTGTATGTTTTTGTCAGTTTCATCACAAGTCAGTTTGTTTCTTTTCTCCCTTTTGAGAAGTAGAGAGGACACTAGACCCTCTGTTCGGACACAAGCCGGTACAACAGGCTGCAGTAATACAGATGAACAGGAGGGGGCGGCCTGCTCTTGCACTCCAACTTCAGCATGTAGGACTAGAAGGTAAGCATAGGGCGCGAAAAGGGGAAATTTCGCCCTTTAATACAAATGTAATATTCTATGGGAGGGAAGTACTATGGGAAGTCACTCTGGAGGAAGCTGCAACATTTTCCCCACACATGTCTGCCTTAAGGAGGGCAGAAGAGCATCTCCCCAAACACTGCTCCTGGTGCCACCCCAGTTCTCATGGTGCACTTAGCAGTTCTTGTGAGTAGTTTTCCTCAGATGAGGGAGTCACCTAGAAGCCTTCATTTGGAAGTGCTGTCTTGGAGAGTGCTTTAGCACAGTGTCTTATTTCTGGAGCACCCAGGAGAGTTCCAAACCTAGGGCTTCCCTACAATATCTACTGAGCTTCTGCTGGAGAGTAACAGTTACTCTCTTGACATCTTTCACAGCCCCTTCTGACATGGTGGGAGCCAGTCCTCAGGAAGGAGGCTTCTCTGTCAGTTCCAGCTCAATTCCTCCAAGTCCTGTGACTGAAATGTGTGGTGTCTTCAGCAACAGGGTCTTAACTCCAAGTTGTGGAGGGCAACAAGGGGCAATGGCAGTAGCCTACATTGCTTTAGATATATCCTGGACTACCCCTAACCAACAACTTGTGGGGAGATTTCCCATGCTTGGTACTGGGGTTTTAGATGTCTATGGTTCATGAGAGGAACTTTACCACTCTGTGTGCTATGATAATACACACACACCAAAAAAAAAAAAAAAATGTTTCCCTATAGTTTTTTTCAAACCTCCTTAAAATTATTTATCTCTCCTTCTCTTCCCAGCTAATTTCCCCTCCCAGCTTCCCCCATCCCCCCTTCACAGTACCTGTGTCCTACCATCCCTGTCTCAAAAGTTCCTTCTGCAACCATCCTATCATAATCTTTTTCTACTTGCTGGCTTCAACAGTTACTATAGGCTATATATTCAGATCTAAAGATTTGGAGCTATGATGCACAAGTAAGAGAAAATGCAGCATTTGTCTTTCTATGTCTTGGCTACCTCAGTGTAATGGAGAATAAGTTTTCTGAATAACTTACTTATTTTTATTTTATGTACATTGGTGTTTTGATTCCGTGTATGTTTGTGTGAGGGTGTCAGATTCCCTGGAGCAGGAATTATAGACAGTTGTGAGCTGCCATGTGGGTGCTGAGAGTTGAACCCAGAGTCCTCTGGAAGAGCAGCCAGTGCTCTTAACTGCTGAGCCATGCCTCCAGCCCGAGAATAGGTTCCAAATTATTTGGTGTATGTTGTAATGTTTCCCTGTTTGTCTCTGATTGTTGTTAATTTGTGTCTCCTCTGTCTTTCCTTTGGTTAATCCAGTTAAGGGTCTATCACTCTTGTTTGTCTTTTCAAACAACCAGCACTTAGACTGGTTCTTTGTGTTTTTTGCTTGTTTCTATCACATTAATTTATGCCTTGATTTTCATTATTTCTTCTCATATGCTTGATTTGAATTTAGGTTTGGTTTCTTTTTGTTTTTCCAAATTCTATGTCTCTTTTCTTTTTCCTTTCTTTTGTTCTTTCTTTCTTTCTTTTCTTCCTTCCTTCCTTTCTCTCTCTCTCTGTCTCTCGCTTTCTTTCTTCCTTCCTTTCTCTACCCCCCCTTTCTTTCTTGAGACAGGGTTTCTGTGTGTAGATTTGGATGTCCTAGAACTAGCTCTGTAGACCAGGCTGGCCTTGAACTCACAGAGATTCACCTGCATATGCCTCCTGAGTTCTGGGATTAAAGGTGTGTACCACCACCACCCAGTTATTTTTCAAAATTCTCTCTCTCTCTCTCTCTCTCTGTGTGTGTGTGTGTGTGTGTGTCTGTCTATTTATGTGTATGTTTGTTCCTATTGTCAAATATAGGTACTTAGAACTTACACATTTCCTTCTCAATACTTCTTTTTAATATTTCCTGGATGTTTTGGTTTGCTGTTTTCATTTATTTTTCAGAATTAAAAAAGAATCCTTGTCAATTTCTTCTTTACCATTCAGTAGTGTGTTGTTTAAGCCCCTTGAGTTTGTGCTTTCTAGAGAGACTTTTGCTATTAATTTCAAGCTTTATTGCATTGTGGTCACATAAGATAAACGATGTTATAATTTTTCTGTATTGGGATTTGTTTTTGTCCCAATATGTGGTCTATTTTAGAACATCTTCCACAGGCTGCTGAGTCAAGCGTGTGTTCTTTGGTGTTTGGGTGGAGTCTCTGTAGATATGTCAGATTCATTTGGAGCATGATATTTAACTCTGATGTTTCCCCATTTGCTTTTTGTCCAGATGAGTTCTCTACTGGAGGAAGTGGAGTATTGAGATCACCTAATATCACTGATTTTGGGCTAATCTGGGTCCTGAAGTCTAGCTGTATGCTTTGTCTTAAACTGGGTGTGGCACAGTGTGGCACAGTTCGGCACATTGATGTTTAGGATGGCAATGTCTCTTGGATAATTGTTTCCTTGGTCAGAGTGAAGTTTTTACCTCTTCTGAGGAATTTTTGGTTTGAAGCCTATTTTTTCAGATATTATGATAGTGATGCCTGCTTTTCCCAGGTACCATTCACCAGTCCTTTCACTCAAAGGTGGTACTTTCCCTTGAAGGTCAGATGACTTTCTTGTAGACAACAAAAACACGGATTTTTAAATTTTTCAGTCTAGTCAATAGAGCTGTGCTTTTGGATTGGGGAGTTGAGACCACTGATATTTAAAGCTATTACTGAAAAGTGTGTGTTGATTGCTTCATTTTGCTGCTTTTTTTTTCTGTTTGTGTTTCAGTAATTATAGTTTCTTTCTTTTTCCTTTCTGTAGCCCCTTGGTTGTACTTAGTCATCTCTTTGACCCTCAGTTGGTGGTCCTGTTTAAGGAGGTTCCGGAACCTTCCTTGCTGGAGGAAGTACAACACAAGGGTTTGCTTTGAGAGTTCATGGCCTTCCTTGCCTTACTTTCAGTTTGCTCTTTCTGCTTCACATTTATGGTTCTCTCAGCTTCTTGTTCTGGCCACCTTCTGCCCTCATGGACTCTTTCTGTACCCTCCAGAACTGTAAATCAAAAGCAAACTTTGTGTTGTATAAGTTGCTTTTGTTGTGGTATTTTATCATAGCAATTGAACAATAACTAACACAGGCTTCAACATTTCACTCAGCTGTATGAGTTTTCTTGAACTTTTGTCAGGAAATTATTCTTCTCTTTAAGGCATTCAAGTAATTCATGTCCTCTGTAAAATTCTTGAATTCTTTGATCATGTTTATTATTTTTGTTTTAAATTCTGTGTTCTGGAGTTCATTTAGGCAATTCTAATAGAAGAACAATTCTACAGGACCAGTTGGTTTTTGGTTGCAGGTGGTAGTGGTGAGGAACATATATATTATCATAATGTTTTATATTGTGTTTTGTGTGACGTGGCCTGGGCATATGAACTTACTTTATTGGCTCTATGTCTAAGATTGCAATCTAGCTGCCTCTGTTGAGTGGAAGTTTTGCTATTTCTCAAACTTGGTTGAGTTCAGATCAGAAATGAAGAGTTTGTAGGTCAGTCCTTTGGGTGTTCAGTGTTAATTTTTAATTGGAGATACGGGTTGACTCCAATTTAGTGGTAACCAGGAAGTCCTGCAAATGGGCTTGGCCTGAGCAGCCTAAGGATCAGATCTGGGACAGACTCACTGATAGAGCGGGTGAATTCGAGTCCCTAGTGGGCCTGGGCAAGAAGGGGTGGTCCTGAGCAGACTCACCATGATAACATGTGTGGATCCAATCTGGGAGTGAAGGGATGCAGGCAAGGGTCTGCAATGAATATGGAAGAGAGTATACACAGAGGTTTGACCTGGGCATGGGGGTATCAAGAGAAAGAGTTTAGGGAACTCACCTAGTGAGAGCGAATTGTGATGCAACTTCAGAGTATAGTGATCCAGTTGGGAGAAGGCCTAGGTGTGGCAGGGTGGTGTGAGTGGTATGGGTAGGGTCTGGAGCAATTAATTACTCAGCTGGTATGCATGTAGGTGCTGTGGTGGTTGACTCTGGATCTGTTGTAATTGTTTCTATATCACAGAGGTAGTTCAAGCCCACATTAGGGGGGAAAAACAAAAAGAACATTTAACATGTTTGTAGTCATTCCCCCAGTATTAATAAAAGGAATACCACAATCCTCCGGCACTATGCCAGTGTACGTTTATGTCAGTGTGGGCCATAGTGGTAGCCTGTCAATGGTGATGTTATCTTTAACTCATTTCCATCTTTTGGGGGAATTTGTTTCTGAAAGCTTGCACTGCTAAAGTCAACTGTCTGTTGACTATCTCTGTAGCTAAGGCTTAGCCTACATATTGAAGAATGCTTTAGGATAAAATCCCAGAGGAAGAATTTTTGGTGATGGGTAATTTACACCGTCACCAACAGTGACAGTGCCCTTAATCAGATGAAAAGTTTTAGTTAAGCATCATACCAGAAAGCTGTAATTTTGTCTCAGTACTGTCATCATTGCTAAACTCTGTGTTTGGTGATCCCAGCTATGACTCACATAAGAAAATAAATCATCATCTCTCATCCTGCCTTTGATCTTTGACTCTTGTGGAGAATTGAATTTACCATGAAAGCTACCATGGAGGGTATTCATGTCAATGTGCCACCAGCTCCAGGAGGGAAAAATGAAGCCTTGCACTGCCTGGAGCAGTGACACATCAGAGAAATGGTCAGTGTCCCCAGACACCAGCTCTTCTTGCATGTGTCCTGATGGAATTCTCAAAAAGGTGATGCCCCTGTTCTCGCCCACTGTCCAGGTGTGTGGCTCTTGGTTGTTTCAACTGAGAATATTCTTCACTCAGCAATCATTTCTTTAGGTCATTTTAGAGATAAGAGAATATCAGTATGTTCCCTGGTGTCAACTACCTGCATGTAGAACTCTTGAAGCACATGACCTGTCCTTCAGTGGTCATCACCTCCTGGAGCCCCTCTTCCTTTAGGTCTTGAAGAAGCCCATAAACAAAGAATGAGCATTTACAAATTTATAAAGTGGGCTTCATGGAAGAGTGAAACAACAGCCTTAATTTCTGCATGGAGGGCCAAGAGTTGGTCTTGAGGACCAGAGCAGAACTAGAAATTGCACTGGTTTTTTGCCTGTCATTATATGCTTGCCTGGCGAGTCCTGGGGGAGAGCTGATTGGGTTTAATGAGGAAGGAGGCTAATACCAACCCATGCCACTCCCTTGGTGCTGCCACTTATCTTACTGAATCATGCAGACATCCTCTGTAGCTCCTAGAATTTTCCAAACAAGGGGTCTGGTTGTTATTGAAGGCCCTTTACCACTTGACCTTACCCCTACTTCTCTAGCCTCACTGGAAGCAGGGAGAATGTGGCTGTCCCACAGCGAGAAATTAGCCCTAACGACAAGGAAATAGTGAGGCTCTGGGACCTTTGCAGGGTTGCAGGCTCTTCCCTTTCATATTCCCTGACACCTGCTGGCATGTTTTCTTCCATGATGCCAGAGGGAAAAAAAATTGTCGCAACTTCCCTGCATACCACAACTCATGAGTGGGGGGAGATGCTTACTTCGACCTATGGAACTAGGTGAGGAAGTGGCCACACTGGGTCTCAGTTTCCTCATTTGTAAACAACCAGGCGGATGCTGATGTTCCTTCCCAGGGCTATTGGAATAACTGAATGGAATGATGGACATAAAATACGCAGAGCCTGGCATGTGTGCCTGAAGGGAGTAAAAGGCACTACAAAAGTGTCAACAGATGAAGGTGTTGAACCCGAGAGGGGCTCACCGAATCCTGACGCCACAGACCACTAATGCCCCCCGATTCACTGTAATAAACATGAGGTTTATTAAACTGACGTGCCAGGGTTCGATTCCCCCGTAGAGGAATGAACCCGTAAAACGGTCCTCTGGCCCTTTAAATACACAAGCGGCTACAAAGAAGGTGGGGGCACCAATGAGTAGAGGCAAGGCAGCAGCCACAGGTGGTGATAAAGGAACAAAGAGTAGGTTAAGTTAGGTGGTGACGCAAGTGGGGAGTGTAGAGGAGGGAGCCAGAGGGGAGTCTGAACAAACCTGCCAGCTATGTAAGCTTTGACGTTTTCAAGGACTGAGTTTTGTAGGTTTCCAGAAGGAGTGAGGTCAGGGTCTCACCAGAGAGGAGAAGGCCATGTATTCATTAATTTTTACAGCCTTACAAAGGACGTTGACAAAGGAGTCTCCCAAAGCTGGGTTCACAGACCTCATGGTGTGGTAAAGCACAGTGCAGTTGCCATGGAGGGTGTGGCAGAGGGGCCGACTGTGTGCTCTGCAAGTTGCAGCTGGGCCAGAGTGGATGTGGAAGTGCTAGCTAGCCTCCTGAACCCTTCTGTCCTCACTCTAATCTCCAGCCCGCACACACCACTCCAAAGTTCAGTCTAAGCAAAAGCCAAAGGTAGAGCAGGTGAGATATGAAACCATAGGTCTGCCTGCCAGGCAACAAAGCCTGGGGCAGAGTGTGGAGGGGTGATTTGGAGCCAAGGGAACTCACTCAGCACAAATGTTAGCCAATAGTGTTGCAGCTGTCTTTGTGGATGGACAGCATCTTTGTTCCTGGCAAACAAAACAGCCCCCCGTAGAGAAGAGCAGCGAGAGATCAGCAGATGATGTCACGAGGTCTTGCCAACCTGTGGTAATCTTGGTATGTTTTTCCTCTTTGTCAATTATTCATCTTCCAAACTGGCTGATAAAATCTCTTTGTACCGAGTGCCATGCAGTCCAGGCCACATCACTGAGGGCTCTGCTGCAGTTGCAAGTCTCTAGAAGGATCAGAAAACCTAGCAACCAGTTCTTCCAGCAGCAGGAAGGAAAACCACGTGAGATCGCAGACAATGCCGAGTCATGGAGAGAAGCTTGTTATGTTTTGAGTCCTGAGACAGAGCGTGGGGGGATGATAACTCATAACTCATGATGGTGTGAGGAAGTTAGGGCCAGAATCATTCATATACAATAAACAGAAGTTACCATTACTATATGTAAAAGAATATCTCTGGTCTGTAGTCTGAACGACTCCAATTTCTTTTTTAAAAATTTATTTTTATTACATTTTTATTTATTCACTTGTGTGCATGTAAGCCATGTGGGCATGTGAGTGCCATGGCACAGATGTATATGTGTGAGGACAACTTGTGGAGACAGGTTTTTGCCCTCGACCTTGTGGGTCCTGGGGATTGAAAAGGTTGCCACGCTTGGTGGTAAGCACCTTTAGCTGCTGATACATTTCACAGGCCCCATACTCCAAAGTCTAGAACAGAATGCTTAGGAAGTAAACCCATCCTGTAACTGCTTGCCTGTCCCTGCAGGCCTCTCTCCATTCTCTGCCTGGTTTCTAAGATCTGTAAAATTGGATTTGAAATTGGATTGTGAATGTGTTGGCAAATGACTAACAGCAGGCTCTTCAAAAACTACGTGTGTATATATTTTTCCATCTGTACACACATATAAGTTTCAGGTAAAGCAAACTCACATAAAAGAACTATAGCACAAAATTAAAAATAATGGAAAATTATATGTTGTTTATTTATTGTAAATTCCAAAAAATTAGCTGTAAGTTTCAGTCACATCTGTTAAGTGGTTCCTTCAGAGTGGTTTAATTGCTTTTTTGCTGGTCTGTTTTATCTGTAGCCAACCTGTGGCTGAAGCTGACAAACAAATGTAGTTACAACATAGATGCTGGTTGACATCAGGAAAATAAAAGTGAAGCAACTTGAACTTTAAGATGTTTGTCAGAATTTGTCATTGATGATCACTTCATTCTCTCTGCTACACTGGGTGACAGTATTTCCTTATTTTTTGTCTTTTTTTTTATAATGAATTAGTTCTAAATCTGACATAACTAAAAAAAAAAAACCAAATTAGTTGTTCAATTGAAAAAATTAAAATATAATGACATCTTTGTCCCCTTTCCTCTCCTCCCTCCAGTCCTTTCTGTATCCCATGTTGTTCCCTCTCAAATTCATGGCCTCTTTTTCTTTATTATTGTTTCATATACATGTGCATAAATTCATAAGCACAAACTGCTGAGTCTATATATTATTGCTTATATGTATATGATTTCTGGATTGACTGCTTTATATTAGAAAACCAATTATGGGGCACCTCCCTGGGGAAGCCTAATTAATTCTTCCCTTCTCAGCAGTCTTTAGTTAACTTTAGTTCTTTGTGTAGAGGTAGGGCCCCATGAAATTTCCTCCTTCCATGTTAGCATGTCCATTGGTGTTGTCAGTATTCAGTTATTTAGGCAGCCATATTGTTGAGGCATCATGGAGTTTCCTTGACATTTCTAGGAGACACACACAATCTCAAGGCAGACTTCCTTGTCTTCTGGTTCTTGTAATCTTTCTGCCTCTTCTTCAGCTATGTTTTCTGAGTCTTAGATGTGAGGGTTGTGTTGCAGGTGTATTAGTCAGGGCTGGGGACCCCACAGTCACTTGTTCTGCATTTTAAAGAGTTGTGATTTTCTGTAATGGTCTCCATAGGGTGCAAAGAAAAAGCTTCCTTGATGAGAGGTGAGTAGGTAAGAGAATATATGTTTCAAATGCAGTTAGGGACTACACTAGTTTAGTAAATGGCTGCAGTGGGTTCCCTCTATGATCCATCAAACTAGCCCCAATAGTTGACTAAGTTTCCTCTACTAGGAATATTTTCTGTACTGTTGATCATGCCTTAAGTCCAATTAGCTAGCTATTGGCTGCCACTAAGATATAAGTTTCCCCATTGTACCTTGAGGGATATCTTACCATGCTGGTCATTGTGGTTCACAGGCACTACAGCTTGGTAGGACTGTATTGGTCATTTCCCTCCTTTGGCAGCTTGCATAGCACCTCCTGGAACTGTGAATGCTGGTCCTCAGGAAAGAGGCTTTCAGAGAAATCTGACATACTTCTAAGTTAGTGCTACATTATTAACTTTTCTTTTCATTTTTTTTTAAAATCTAGATAGCCTACCAAGAGAAACAGTAAGAAATTGTCTTAGTTAGGGTTTGATTGCTATAAAGAGACACTAAGACCAAGATAACTCTGATAAAGGAAAACATTTAATCAGAGATGGCTTGTAGTTTCAGAGGTTCAGTCCGTTATCATTACGGTGGGAACATGGCAGCATGCAAGCAGACATGATGCTGGAGGAGCCTTGAATTCTACATCTTGATCTGAAGGCAGTACAAAGAGACTGTGCCACTGGATGTAGTTTGAACATATGAGGCCTCAAAGTCTACCACCACAGTGACACACTTCCTCAAACAAGGCCACAACTCCTAATAGTGCCACTCCCTACAGGGCAAGCATTCAAACACATGAGTCTTTGGGAGGGGCATACCTATTCAAACCACTCCAAAAATCAAGCCCCATTTTGTCACATAAAATTAGAAATCAAGCCCTAATTTGTAGCTTTTGAACATTTTCAGGCGACAGAGCTCAGGAAGGACCCAGGTCTGCATTTATTTATTTATTTTTTAAAATAATTTATTTTTTATTTCTTCAAGTTACATCTCAATCACAATCCCTTCCCTACTCCCCCCTCCAGTCCCATCCACCTCCTCCCCCTCCACCCCCCATCCTCTTCCCTTCTTTTTTTTTTAGTTTAAGGTATTTCTTTTTTCCCCCCAACAGCTCTCCCTTTCAGTCCAAAAGATGGTTCTTTTTCTTTTTATTTATTTATTTGTTTGTTTGTTTGTTTGTTTATTTATTTATTTTGGTTTTTCGAGACAGGGTTTCTCTGAATATCTCTGGCTGTCCTGGACTCGCTTTGTAGACCAGGCTGGCCTCGAACTCACAAAGATCCGCCTGCCTCTGCCTTCCAAGTGCTGGGATTAAAGGCGTGCGCCACCACCGCCCGGCTGGTTCTTTTTCTTATAACTATAAATACAATACAAAACAACAGAAATAAATAGGCCACAGTTATAAGAGTTATATGGCTTAGCTTACATTCCCAATGTCCAGTCCATATGTATTTGGCACCTGACTTTAACATTCTACTATCTAACCATCTCCATGAGTTTAAAATTCTTTATCTAACTCAGCTTTCATACTAACTTGCCTCATAATTTTAAAAATATCTTCTTAGATCCAGAACACCCTCTTGATTCCTAAACAACTCAAAATTTAACTATGAGACTCTAGCTATCTATTCTTCAACCACCTCAGAGACCTGAGAGGGATAAATATATCTGATTATATAGGAAGTGCAGGGCCTGCAGCTTCCAAAACTAAGAAATGACATACCAGTGGCTGCCTGGACAGTTCCCATTTTCTCTCCATACATAAAAGCATCAATCTTCAGCCAGGTCTGCATTTAAATACCATTTTCTGGGCTTGCAAGTTCTGTGACTTTAGTTTTAGTTATCTAGTCCCTTTGAGAGTCGTTTCTTCCTTTATTACTGGGAAATTGTAAAGCTCACTTCGAAGTATTTTGTAAGGGTAAGTTACATCAGAGATAAGGAAGTACAGGAGCAAGGCCAGGGGCTTGACTGCTGTGCACTGGAGAGAGGCAAGTTGGGAAGATAAGGGAAGAAAGAAACACACCCAGCCAGAGCTCTGTGATGTAGTCCCTGGGTGAGCTACAGAGCAGAGCTCCCTCTCACCACATTGTCAGCAGAAGCCACTGTAATCCAAGGATGTGCCTAGCCATTCCTTATCCAGGGTAATGGAAACTCCCGGCTTTGAGATGCAGTCTGATGTCACTGCACCCAGGAGTGGAATCAAAAAGTAGGACAGGGTTAGCTCTCCCACCACGAACTGGCCAGTCCTCAAGAATATATTTCATCATTGCTTTAAGGGAGACTGGGAATCACTAAGTTACCATGGAGTAAAATCCTTCACCAACTCATTTCTATTCCTTCTTAAATATTCTCCTGAAGGGAGTCCAGTGGCCCATTTCACCTTGAGGGAAACTGAGAGAGACCTTTAGTTCCCACCTCCCAGAGAAGGATGGATTCCTTGTTTTCCATCCTCAAATGCTGCTTTGCTTCCTTCATCTGCTTATCTCCCTTATAGGGTTGTTATAAATTGTGTGAAAACACCTGCCACATGATTGTTACTAGGTGCTGTTCTAAGAGAAAATGTATGTGTCCCTGAGACCCTTTCCAGCTCACTTCTATTTTTTTTTCATTTTCTCATTTTTATTACTTCTTTAAAAATGTCACTGTGTTCTGCTCATATTCACATCCTCCCCCAACTCCTCCCACCTCCACCCCCTTTTTCTTTCATGCTCAACTTTGTGTCCTCATTAAAAAACAAAAGCAAAACACTGAGTCCAATTTGTGTTGGGATTTTTGTTTGGCTCGAGTGTGTGCAGATCTCATATTATGTCATATGTGCAATTGCCCTGTTGGGCCCATAAAACAATTTCCTTGTGGTCATCCATCACCTCTGGTCTCTTATGTCCTTTGTTTCCTTTCTTTCACAGTGATTTCAGCATAGTGGGGAGGATATAATATAGGTGTCCCATTTAGAGACAAGCATTCTATAGTCTCTTCTTCTCTTGGCCAATTGTGGGTCTCTGTCTTAATCATCTACTATAGTAAGAGTTTTTGTTCCTTAAAAAACCAAGTTATGTTATAAGAATGTTTTTGTTTTGATCCCATGTGTGAGATATGGGGTTGCCTCAGTTTGTCCACAGTGCTAGAGGGGGTTTGGTTTAGCCAACTGCAGAAAGTTTAATTCCGAGGACTCTGGAGAGAGTTATGAGTGCCAGAGCCCTGAAAGGGGAGAAGGCACTCTGAAGAAGGAAGAGGCTGCTGCTCTCCCTGCTGATGTTCCCCCATGCTGTTGCTGGTTTGTCCTGCTGCTGTGTTTCCTGGTTTGCTGGTATGCTGGACTGTTGAATATCCTGATGACTGAGTTTGGTATTGTCCCCAAAGAACCCAGTGACCCTAATCATCAGGAAGTAGCTCAAAAAGACCTATGTCCCTTTCCCCTATAACCTTCTTTCTGTCCTACCTAGGGTTGGGAGGTTGAAAGGAGTAAGGGTTGGAAGGGAGGTAGAGAATAACTACAGCAAAATTATTTAGATGTAAATAAAATACAATAAATCCACTTACTACAAGTGACTTAAAGAAGAAGCTTCTCTGATGAGAGTTGAAAGATATACCAATCTATGGCTAAAGCAAGAAGTCATTAGGTGTCAGCTTAATACTATGCTTCTGTAATAGAGTAATAGCAGTACATTATTTCCTAGTGTCTATGACCTGTCTAGTTACAGATTCTTGACCCTGATAATGGTGTCAGGTATGATATTTATCTAATGAAGTAGGACTTTAATCCAACCAGAAAGCTGTTAGATACTCCTATGACAATTGGTGCCACTATTGCATCAATAGGGATGTCTTGCTAGAATGGTTACTATTGTAGTCCATGTGCTTTGTGGCTGGATAAGACTGACACTGACTGCCATATTTAATGCTCTTTTGCTATGAAGAGAGATCATGACCAAGGCAATTTTTTTTAAAAGGAGGCATTTAATTGGGTGCTTGCTTACAGTTTTAGAGGGCAGATCATGATCATCGTTTTGGGAAGCAGACAGGCATGGTAAAGGAGCAGTAGCTGAGAGTTAACGTCCTGATATTCAGAGAAGAGAGAGAGAGAGAGAGAGAGAGAGAGAGAGAGAGAGAGAGAGAGAAACTAAGGGCCTAGCATAGACTTTTGAAACTCAAAGCCCACCCACAATGAAATATTTCCTCCAACAAGGTCACACTTTCTTCAACAAGGGCACAGATCCTATTCCTTTCTATACATTCAAATACATGAGCCTATGGGGGGTCATTCTCATTCAAACCACTACAGTGACTGTTTTCTTTTGGTAGTGTGTATAGCACCTTTTAGTACTATGAAAACTAGCCAGTATGGATGAAGTTTCCAGGTCTGTACCATCTTGATTTGCCCATGTTCTGTAACTGGATTATGTGGGGTCTTTAGCAATAATGTCCTACCATTAACTTCTGGCAAGAAAGGAAAGCATTTGCCCTAGCCTGTGGCCAACTACTCCACCTTCAAAAAAGATTAACCCATTCCTGGCACTGTGCTTTGTGTTAGTCTGTGATGTCTAGAGAGGCCCTGACACCTGCCCATATATGCATATGCGTACATATGGAAGCTTCTACAGTGACCGGTGAGACTTCTTCAAAATTTAGTGCTAGTTATCCTTGCCTATATTCCAGCTCATTTCTAATTTTAAATGAGAAGCATTCCAGAGCAGTGAAGATCACGAAAACGCTTCATATGATTTTATATGCAAGAAGAAAGCTGCTAAAAACACTACACAGCTGTGTGAATGTACTTACTACCACTGAGTTGGACACTTAAATGACTAAAATGGTAAATTTCATATGTGTTTTTTACCACAAAATAAAAAATAACAGTAGAAAAGTATAAAGTCATACTTACACTTGTATTTTCTTTAAGAACTTTAGAGATAGTAAATGAGTTTCCCCAAAGGGGTATTTTCTGTGAGTGTTAATTTTATTATTCTATCAATTAAAGATAAAAATGTACTGTAGGAAGTTTTGTGTCTTAGCAAGAGCTGAATTGGGGCAGGAACCCCTAGAAGCCGAGCCACCTCAGCCTCCTTCCTGTGGGCCATGAATCCTTGCTTCTCACACTTTTCATCCTTGTCTTAGCAAACACTGAATCAGCAGATTATCTCCATAGAGAATCTGTGGAGGACTTGTTGATGCCTTGACCCTTTACTGTCTCAGTTGATCTGAAGAGGGCAATTGTTGTTATTTGTTTTCTTTCTTTCTTTTTTTCCTTATGATAACCATTCTGACTGAAGTGAGATGTAATCTAAAGCAGTTTTTAAATGTGTGTGTGTGCCCCACTGCCTACTCTGACAACTGGCAGAAGATGGTTCTCTCATTTCACTATTTGAGGTGCAGGGATTGAATTCCAGTGGTCTGGCTTGCCAGCAAGCACCCATACCCTCATGGCTGTCTCACCAGCCATCCAAGCAGTTTTATTTCCATTTCCCTGGTAACTAAAGATAGTTAACACTTTTCCCCAAGCATTTGTTAGCTCTTTGTATTTCTTTTTCTTGACAATTGACTGTTGAGTTCATTGGTCAGTGTTTAATTTTTACAGTTCTTTTTTTCTAAGACAGAGTTTCTCTGTGTAGCACTGGCTGTCCTGGAACTCACTCTGCAGACCAGGTTGACCTTGAACTCACGGAGATCCACCTGCCTCTGCCTCCTGATTGCTGGGATTAAAAGCGTGCGCCACTGCCGGGCGGTGGTGGCGCACGCCTTTAATCCCAGCACTTGGGAGGCAGAGGCAGGCGGATCTTTGTGAGTTCGAGGCCAGCCTGGTCTACAAAGCGAGTCCAGGACAGCCAGAGATATTCAGAGAAACCCTGTCTCGAAAAACCAA
>CAJQZJ010031840.1:2848217-2872047 GCA_907164525.1 Lophiomys imhausi
AGAGAAACCCTGTCTCGAAAAACCAAAAAAAAAAAAAAAAAAGCGTGCGCCACTATGCCTGGCCATTTTATGATACTTTAATGCCCTGTTTAACAAAGATTTGTTTTCATTTGGCAGGGTTCCTCTTCACTCTGGTGATTATTTTGTTTGGTGTGAAGAAGCTTTTCAGTATCATATAATTGCTTCCATCGATTCTTCGGATCATTCTCTGTATTAACTGGAGTCCTTTGTAGGAAATACTTGCCTGTGCCTATATCTTCAAGGTAACTGTACTTTCTTCTATCAGTTTCAGAGTTTAAGATCTTACATTAGGCCTTTCATTCAGATCCAGATGTAGTGATTCAGGCCCACAATCCTTGAGTTTGTGAGGTGATACAGGAGAATTAGAAATTCAAGTCTAATTTCTTTCTTTTTTTTCAAGTCTAATTTCTAAGCTACAGATCAAGTTTGAAGTCAACACAGACTACAAAAGACATTGTCAAAAAACGCAAACAAAACCAAAACAGTTTTGATTCATTTTGAATTGGTTTTTGTGTAGGATGAGGAATGTGATTCTCATTTGTGGAAATCTAGTTTTCCCAGAACCATGTGTTAAAAAAAGCTACCTTCTTTCCAATGTGTTTTCGACAACCTTGTCAAAATGGGGTGGGTATACTTATGTTCCCCCCGCTTGGGTTCTCTATTTTATTCTGTTGTGGTTTGTTTTTGTGCCAGTACTGTGTTGTTCTGGGTCTTTTGTGCTTCCGTGCTGTCTTAGTTATTGCTCCACTGCTGTGTAGAAACACCATGCCAACACAACTTATAAAAGAAAACATTTAATTGGTGGCTTGATTACAGCTTCAGTGAGTCTGTTATTATCATTATGAAGAGTGTGGTGGCAGGCATGGTGCTGGAGAAAGTAGCTGAGACCTACATTCTGATCCACAAGCAGAGAGAGAGAGACCTCAAAACTGACTCCTCAGTCACACACTTCCTCCAACAAAGCTACAACTACTAATCCTTCTCAAACAGTTCCTCTAACTGGGGACTAAGTATTCAAACATATGAGCTTTTGGGGCTATTCTCAGTCAAACCACCACATTCTACTCCCTGGCCCCCACAGGCTTAAAGCCATATTATGATGGCTAAATACATTTAGTCCAATTTCAAAAATCTCCAGTCTTTCACTGTTTAAAAGGGGAAAGTCCAAAATGTTCTCAGAGACTCAAGACCATCTCTTTACTGTAACTCCCTATATAATCAAAAAGTAAATTACATACTTCCAACGTACAATGGTATAGAATATATATTAAGAGAAGAAAGGGGACATAATGAGGAAACACTGGGATAAAGCAATACTGAAACCTAGCATGACAACCTCCAAATTTTATATCTCTGTGTCTGATGGCAAACAACTCAAAGGGCATCTCATTCCAGCTTTGCTGACTGCAACACACCTCTCTCTTTTGGGTTGGATCCACACCTTGTCTGAAACTTTCCGTGGCAAGTACCCCATGGCTCTGGAGTCTCCAACATCTTGGAGTCTAATGCAAAGCAGGCTTCACCCTCACACAATGACCCTCCCAACCTTCATGCAGGGTCTCCCATGCCATATGCCTGGCCTTAGTGGCTTTCCTTGACCATGAAGGAAAACTCCACAACCCCAAAATCTGTATCCTTGATTTTGAAACCAGAACAATGTAGCTGAAGCAGCCAAGTTCTTCTATTTGCTTGGGACAGAATCTGGCCCTTCCTTGAATTACGTTTGCAAAAGCTTCTGTTGTGGTTGGTTTGGGGAGAGGTATTTCCTTTCACAGGGTGCAGGGTTAGCTGGGTGGGGTCTTACCCTGAGGATACTACTTCTTTTAGACACAGCCTTTATTAAACTTCTCATCTCCTCAAGCACAGGACCTGCCTCTAATATTATACTTCCTGGTGCTCTTTTTACCCTCAAACTGTACATTTTGTACTTCTCTTTGCCCCAGTTGATCTTTCATTGTAGATCTGCAGAAGAGTGATTACTAATCACCATATGACATAGTTCTCTGCCAACAGCATTAATCGAAAACTTCAGTCTAGCCTCTGTGAGATTTGTAGGACAAGGGCAAAAAGCGGCCATGTTCTTTGTCAAAATATCACAAGAATGGCCTGTAATATTATTCCCTTCTGAAATCTCTTGAGCTGGGCCTCCACAGTCCACATTGCTCTGAGCACTAGTGTCTTCCTAGTTCTTAGAGGATGGCTCATTAAGCCCCATTTACAGCATTCACCTAATTTCCTAACCCAAAGTCCCAAAGTCCCAAGGTCCCCCAAAGCAGAATGGTCAGGTCTTTCACAGAAATACCACACTCCCTGGTACAAATTTCTGTCTTAGTTACTGGTCTATTGCTGTGACAAGACACCATGACTAAAGAAATTTATACCAGAAAGGATTTATTTGGGGACTGGTTCACAGTAGAGGGCTAGTCCATGATCATCATGGCAGGAAGCATGGTGGCAGGCAGGCAGGAGCTAGAACAGTAGCTAAGAGCTCATATCAGATCTGAAAGCTGGAGACAGAAGGAAAGGTTGGGGAGAGGGAGAGAGAGAGAGAGAGAGAGAGAGAGAGAGAGAGAGAGAGAGAGAGACTGGCACATGGTTTTTCAAAACCTCAAAGTCCACCCCCAATGACACACCTCCTCCAATAAGGGCATGCCTCCTAGTTCTTCCTAAACAGTCTACCAATTGGGAATGAAACATTCAAATATATGACCCTATGAGGGCTATTCTCATTGAAACCACCGCACATATAAATTTAGGGTTGTTTTTCTAGTTCTGTGAAGAATGTCACTGGAGCTTTGATGGATTGCATTGGATCCATAGATTGTTTTTGGTAACAGCCATTTTCATAATACTGATTCTGCTAATTCATGAGTATAGGAGGTTTTTCCATCTTCTAGTGTCATTTCTAATTTTTCTTCAGTTTCTTAAAGCTGTTATTGTAATTGCCTTTAACTCTGTTGTTTAGGTTTATTTCTAGATTTTTGTTTTTGAAGTTACTATGAATCGGATTTTTTTCTTCATGGGCTTCTTTCTTGGCATGTTCTTACTGGTATACAGAAGAGTTACTTATGTATATTGACTTTGTATCTGCTACTTTCTAGCAAGTGTATATGAGGTCAAAAATTTCCTGCAGGAGTTTTTGAGTTTTTTTTAAGTGTAGATTCGTCATCTACATGTTGGGACTCTTCGACTTCTTTCTTTCCTATTAGGATTCTTATCATGTCTTCTTCTTGTCTTAGTGTTCTAGGAAGACTTGGAGCACTACACTGAATCAGAGTGGAGCCTCTGGCACTTGTCTCATTCTTGATTTTAGAGGAAGTGCTCTGGGTTGATTTCTCCAGTTGATATTGTTGACTTTTAAGTTTGTCACATTGCTAAACTGAAGCATATTCTTTTTGTTCCTAGTTTCTTTGTGGCTTTTATAGGAAAGGACATTAAATTTTGTCAAAAGCCTTTTCTGTATTAGTTTAATGATAATTTGATTCCTGTCCTTAAGTCTATTTATGTGTTGAATTATACTTACTGATTTGTGTATGTACCTTGCATTTCTAGAATGACACAAACTTGGTCATGGTGTTATGATCTTCTTGGTGTGTTCTTAAATTCAGTTTGCAAGAGAGTTATTACAGGTGTTGGCACCTGAGTTCTCCAAAGAAATTGGTATATAGTTTTATTTGTTGTGTCTTTATCCAGCTTTGTTATTAGGGTAACGCTGACTTTGTAAAATGAGTTTGATAGTACTCCTCCATTTTCAGTTTTAGAGACCAGTTTAAGGAGAGTTAATATTAGCTCTTCTTTAAAGGTTTGGTAGAATTTTTGATTAATTCATGTAGTCTTGGACATTTTCTCCCTTTGTTGCATACTTTTTTATTATTGGTTTGATCTTTGTTGATTTTTATGGCTCTGTTTAAGTTGTTTATGTCTTCTTGATTTAATTTTAGCAGGGTATATACTTCTCGACCAGCAAGAACGACGCAACTCGCAAAAGCTCTTCTCAAGCAGTTTATTCAGGTCCCTTGAAAACAGTCTTCCGAATCCTTGCTTGTGTCTCTGCTTCTCTGCTTGCGTGTCTCTACTTGTCTGCTTGTGTCTCTCTTCTCCTCCCCCAAGCCCTTATATGCCTACTCAAACCCAATCAGATCATGCCACCTGGTGATCCAAGATAGGCTCACAAAAGGAGGAAGCATACCGGGCTAGGCAGCCGCTACCAAATAAGGCTTGTTTACAGCTAAGCTTGAGCTTTCTGGCATCAAGCCAGGCGCCATCTTAGGGTTGCAGCTCACCACAGTTTTGTGGCTCGCCACAGTATATAGTTTTTGAAATACAAGCTTTCAAAGTATCCCTAATGCTTTTTATTGGAATCTGTAGTAGCCACCCCGTTAGAATTTTTATTATGTTAATGTGGGACTTTTCTCTCCTCCTTTTGGTTAGTTTGGCTAGGAATTTGCCAATCTTTTTTTCCTTGAGTATTATGACTTATTTGTTACACAAATGTCTTGGATAAATCTAATACATTGTATCAACATGGCTTATTTCTCAGCACTTTATGCCCATTGTCACTGTTTGTCATTAACTCATTAGTTTTCTCCTTTTTCATTTATTTTAAAATTCCTTTTATTGTTTGAGAATTTCACAGAAGCATATCATGTGTTTTGCTGAAATCCACCCCTACTTCCTTCCCTCCCATTCTTCCCTTATTCCCATTTCATGTGTTTTGTTTTAAGCTCACTGAGTCCACTCAGTGCCTGCCTGTGTGTGCATTGTTGTTGAACCATCTACGGGAGCACACACCTAAAGGCTCTCAATCCACCAGCACCCACCAATTGCCATTTTTAATTTTATTTTGTGCAGTATGGAGTCATAGCCACTGTGAGTTCCTGAGTGCAACAACCCTGTCATGCCCAGCAGATACTATTTCACAGCATATCTCATGTTCTTAAAAATTTTCCACCCCCTCCAGTACCATTGACCCCAGGGCCTTGGAGAAGAGGTGACTATAGATGTTCCATCTAGAGCTGA
Organism: Lophiomys imhausi; assembly: GCA_907164525.1. Taxonomy (NCBI): domain Eukaryota; kingdom Metazoa; phylum Chordata; class Mammalia; order Rodentia; family Muridae; genus Lophiomys; species Lophiomys imhausi. Next base: position 2,853,258 of record CAJQZJ010031840.1, read on the forward strand.
GAAATCCACAGTCTTTTAATCTCTGTGTACAGACTACTTGTGGATCTCTGTACTGATTGCCATCTACTTCAAAAAGCAGCTTGTTTGATGGGGGTTAAAAGATACCCTATTCTATGGGAATATGAGTGAGAATTTAGTTGGACTTTTATTTCCACATCCATACAGGAGAATAATAGTGTTAGGATACCTGCCGTTGAGGCTTAAGTCTGACATTACTGGGAAGCCCCTGAGCTCCAAGCTAAATCATGGATTCCCTTTCTCAGCTGAGTTCTCTCCTTTCCACCTGATCTGGGGAAACTGCACACCCTCAATCTGAGAAATGTCACATAGCCCTCAGGGAAATTACAGGTCCAACCCTTTCTCCCAATAAGGAACCCATTCAATGAGCACCTGGGATTCCTGGAATACCTCCCCATGCCAATGAGATATCATAGTACCTTAGCTTTCAGTCAATGACGTTTGCCTATGCCTCTAATCATATCTGGAGTATAACCTTGACACAGTGCTCTGCTAACATTCTTCCCCCACCCCCTGCTGCCCATAGGATAATTAAATACTTCATTCCCCTTCTTATGATAGGACCGTGCTGCTGCGTGTAAATGAAGCGTCCCTGGCACTCCTAACCCCAACCAAACTCATTTACCCCTAAAACTCCTCCTACTGCCCAAGGTTTATAATAGCCATGTTCATGAAATAAACAATTCTACAATTCCACCATCCACTTCACCAAAGATTATCTGAGACTTGTTGTTTGCTTTGGGCTATAACATTTGGGAAGGAAGGGCCTTTTCCTCCCAGAATCCATCGCTGGACCTGCCTGACTAGCCAGGGTCTGGCCGCCAGCAGGCAGAGCTCACCTTGGTTGAAGAGATATTTCTAGAGCTGCTGATGCCAGCACCCATGGCTCACAGCCGCCCAACTCAACCAAATCAGGTCAGACTCCCACTGCTGCTTGGCTTGGTTCAGGAGCCCCAAGATCCCTGATGCCACCCAGCTTGGTGCCAGCAGCTTAGCTAAAAGAGCTGTGACCTTATAATGCATGGCAGAGAGGGTCTATCTCTCCTGCATGTTTTTCTGGGAGCTCTAACACATTTCAGTGGAGATAATCCATTCTCCCACCTCTCAGGGATATCCTGTGACATGGATCTCATCCTGGGTTTCATCCCTTTCTGCCCAGAAACTGACAGCACTCGGACCTTCCTGTGGAGAAGTGTGCACTTCCCGCTTGGTACTCCACAGGCCTGAGTTTCCTGGGAGACACAGAACGTAATAGACTTAGGCAGCCATGGCTTATTTGGCCTAGTTAATGGTTCCAGGCAGATCTTGTGGAGCAGGACTTAAATCCAATCAGAAAGTGATTGGTTACTTTGATCTTCCTGTCCACTTCTAAGTCTTGGGATTCCAGGAATGTGCCACCACCGCAATCTTTGAGTGGCCTACTTTACAAGGCTCAGTTCCAAGTACTACTCATTGAGTATAGAAACAAACTGAGATAGTGGCATAAAACCATAGAAGATGTACAAGCACATTTAACACCAGTCACAGCCCAGTCACGTATCACCAATGACTGCAATGGGAAATGACAAACTGCTCCACAATGTTCTGTGAAGACAGTGAGAATGAGATAAGGGAAGGTGACAGAGAAGGGCGTGAAGAGCAAAGCAAGATTGAGTGAGTGAAAGGACAAAGAAGAGGAGTGGAAAAACACCATGGAGGAGAAGGAAAACGAGCAAGAGATTAAGAAAAAACACAAAGCTTTTTTTTTTTTTTTAAAGAGGGAGAAGAGAAACAACTCACAAAAGCTTAATGACCTGAATACAATCCCCAGAATCCAGTGTTTGATTTCCCAGCAGGCCTTGGGCTCAAAGCCCTCACTCAAGTTCCAGGGTTATTTATTCTCAGTTGAGATCTGTGCCCAGATGGCCACCAAGGGCAGCCCTCTTTCCCCCTTACCTTTCCAGGAAGACAGACCGCCTGCACCTTGTGTCCAGTCAGTGTCTGGTGCCCCTGCTTTCCACAACTGTCTCACTCAGGGCCGGTGGCAGGACACACTGAAGCCCCCCAACTTGGTGTTTCCGGATCTTTGGCCCCTTGGGTAGTTCAGTTCTTAATAACAGATTTTCTCAAGACTCCCACACCCCCCCTTTGGAGTCACATAGCATGGCAAAATGGAATGTCTTTCCCTGACTTGTTGAGAATCAAAACCTGCAATTAATTGGCCTCTAGACTGGTCAGGGTCATAGGCATGGGCTTGTCTAGAGTGCTGTACTCACTGGCAAGCTTTCACCTGGCCTCGCTCTTGGAATCGGCTTCTGTACCCTCCTTATCCTAGGCCCTCGGGGAATCACAGCTGTTTCACATCCTTCCATCTCAGTGTCACCACCTCCTACCCCCACATTCTTTTTCCTGGTATCCTTTACTTCCCTTTTGGATTTTGGAAGCCTTTTCTCTTCTTTCTTTGGATTGTCTGTTCTTATTCTGAGAGTCTCCTTCCCGGGCTCACATGGCCTGCTCCACCCAGCCAGTCTCCTTGCTCAGAAGCTCTAATGTACAATCTTTGAAGCTGGATGAAACACCACACATTACGCTTGTTTATTTACTAATTCATTCATTCTTGAAATGGTAATGGTGATGGCATCAGTGTCCATGGACTCTAAGTTCTTTTTTGTCATTTGGAGACAGAAGCCATATCAATGGTATTCACTGCAAGTACATTTTAAGCCTCCAGTGAGTAGCAGCAAGCAGCAGCAACAACAGCACGTGGTTCGGTTTGAAGATAGTGCCAATGGGCCACGTCATGCATGGTTCAAGCAGACTCTGAGCACAGGACTGCAAAGCAAAGCTGACTCATGGGAATCAAGAGGGAGCTGAAACGTGACTCACCTGTCACAGACATCCCAGGTATCGCAGAAGCTGCCTGCATGGTCTGTCTGCCTTAAATCTGAAGTTGAATATCCTCTCACAGAAGTCAGTACTATGTAAGACATGCAGAAAATTCTAATGCTGCTGGTTAGGAATTGTGGGCCTGGGGCTGACTTAGGGTCACATTGCAGGCCCCACGGCAAGTGCCAAGAACCTGAATGGCATTAGTACAGAGATGCCATGCTCAGCATGATTTTCTGAGCATGCTTTTGTAAGGTAGTTGGTTATGTGGTGCTCACACAATGCTGGCCATTTTTCATCTGGACATATTGGTTGGGGCTGAGGTTGTGTTTGAGAATCCTAGATAGCTGGTGTCTTCTGTCATTCCTACTGGGCGTCTAGCTTCTAAGTCCTAAAACCATGTTTTAGAGACACAGACCAATTCCTCCCCAATGATGATGATGGTGCTGATAGGGGACTTCTGTCCTCGGGGTTGGTTTCTTTTTTTAAAAAATGACTGAAATATTTTCCTCTAGAGTCCTTTGAGAAACTTTCTACAAATGGGCTGGAGCATCACACAACACGGGTTGAATCAATCCACCACTGTCCAATCAGTAAGATTTTAATAAGGGCACGACAAAGAAAAAAAACTCAACATTTAAAAAAAATATGGCAAATGGATCACATGATGACTTTCTGACAATATTTGTTATACTGTCTAAAACTGCACTGGCAGCTGGAACTACAGATGAGCCAATTTTGACTTACATCCTTTTTGCTGTTTTCACTTCCTCTTGAAATTCTATAATCTGGAGATTCTGTTTTTTTTTTTTCTGTCAGGAAATATAATTTCAGGAAAGCCAAAAGAGTAAAGGTCATGATTAGTCACCTCCAGTCAGGCAGGGGGCTTTCTAAATGGAAGAGATCACTTTTGCTGTCTGCAGGTTTATTGACCTAAATCCTACATGAGGGGGGCTGGGGACTTGGAGCACTTTTGAACTCCAGGCCACTCCTGTCACTAGCCACTATGTTGGCTACTCCTCTTTACTCTAATCTGAACCAGTGCTGTTAAAATGTTGTGTTTCTACCATCTCTTCCTTCCAGGTCTTATTTGTAGTTATATCTTTTCCTGCATTGTTGGCCATGGACAGTCTTGATTTCAGGGATAACAGACAGGTTAGACAGGAAGCAATGCTGACAGACTCAGCTCGTTTATACTCACAATACCTGGGTACCATGGGAACAGATGGTTTCTCGACCAGTGTGAGATGTGATGTGGCTACATCAGTGCCAACAGTGGTTTTTCTTACTTGCAAAATATATTTGAGTACCTACTTTTGTACGTGACAGTTTTTTAAAACCTTTAAGAATAGCTTAGAATTTACCCTAGCAATTGTTTTAGTTAGGTCTCCATTGCTTTGATAAAACATCATATCCAAAAGCTTCTTGAGGAGTGAAGGGTTTGTTCTTCTTATGCTTCCATATCAGGGTCCGTCACTGAAGGAAGTCAGGGCAGGAACTCAAGCATGGCAGAAACCTGGAGATAGGGAAGGGTGGATGAAGAGGCCATGGAGGAGTGCTGCTTACTGGTTTGCTCAGCCTCCTTTCTTATAGCACCCAGGACCACTAGCCCAAGGGTAGGACGGCCCACAGTGAGTTGGACCCTCCCACATCAGTCATCAATAATGAAAACTGCCCACAAGCATATCTACTGAGTGGTTTTTTCTCAACTGAGGTTCCCTCTTTCAAAATGACTCCAGCTTGTGTCAAGTTGGCATAATACTAGCTAGCACAGCACTTCCATATCTGCCAGAACTCAGCTACATAAAGGCTTAGCATGTGTCTCTCAGAGAACAAAGACAACTCTAAAGGCATCACGTCCAACTGCTGTTACATTAGCTTAATCACCTCACTGAGGTGACACTGAATTCTGTAACAAAGTTCAGGTCTAATATGAATTCTTTTGTGATTTGGGCTTGGAAGGAGAGAGTATGGCACCATGGATGGGCCTCAAGGTTTCTGGCCTCAACACTAACCAGGACTCTTCTTTTTGATTTTGGAAAATGGGAGGAGTGTTTTCTCACGATAGCTGGAAGTCAGACCAGCAAACAGTCTTGGAGATGAGGCCTGCACCACTAATGACAACCCATTATCACAGAATGGGGTTCAGACACAAGGGCTGTCCCCAACCTTGGGCAAGAGACCTGACTCACAGGGGCATGCTGGATGTAGCAGCTCTACAGGTAGTGGTGGAGGTTTCACTGCATCTGTACACAGTAGATGCTCAATAGATACATAGGACTCAACTAGGAAAATGAAGCATAACATTCGTTTTTTGGAAAAAATTTTATTAAAAAATTAAAATGAGTATGGGAGGGAAAAAGGACAAAAACAAAACCAAGAAAAACCAAACCCACACAACTGACACATGCCTTTAAAATAGCAAGCATGTGACATTGGTTATAAAGTTTTCCCAACTACTGATCTAGTCTTTCACATCAGTTACAATCAAGGAGGGCTTCCAAGGGAAGCCATATGTAAACAGGTCATCTGTACCATGGTGAGCAAGAACTAACTATTGAGAGCTCTCAACTCACTGCAAGTGAGAGAGCAACCAAACCCCAAGAGTGCGTTCTCGTGGATTCAGAGTTTTGGACTTACTGTGGTGTGTGCAGAGGCTGTGGGAGAAAACAGTAGGACCAGCGGTGTCAGCAGAGGAGTACCTTAAAGCACCTTTAGATCCTGGACCCTTTCCCACAATCCAAGCCAGCAACCCTCAAACTCTGAAAAGATGAGGTTGTCAACTTTATGGATCTCTAGCTCTATGTGGAGGTGAGTACGGCAGGTGATTCTGTGTAAACTGGTCAGCCACACAGCCTGAAAGACATTAAAGAATTCCTACCTTCTAAATATAAAGAGAATCTCATGAAAGCCACTGTGTTCTGTCAGCTCAGGATGAGGCAGGCGAGCAGCAGCCCTGAGCAATCTGTCAAGAGATGTTCAGGAAGTAAATAGAGTTGAGATCACAGAACAATCCCCAAATTACTAACAGGCCAACCCCATTTATCAATAGTTCAGTGAACTTTGTTACATCAGTGCCAGACAGGAAGCTGCCATTTAAGCAAAATATAGGACAGTTGTGGGTCCTGACTTGGGAAGACATACTGAATAAAACATCTATTAAAAAAACTTTATTAAACATAGAGCACTATGCCCAAATAACTTCCCAGGGTTACGAAAGCCTCCTGGAACCTCACTGACAGCAGGTAGATATCGTGACATTGATTCCAAGGTTCCCATTATCTGCAAAGAGATGTGCTATGGCTGTGTCAAAAACAAGGCAGTCACTGTTCATGATGGCTGCAGCTACGCCATCATGAATGGACCGGGGCGTAGCCTCCCAGGTCAGTCTCCGCCGGTTCCCGTTCAACTCCAGTCTGTAGGCAAAGTTCTCAGCCTGCTTGCGCGTGCCGATGAGGAGGACGATGGCAAAGAACTGCTGGTGACCCTCATACTTCTCTTGCTTCTCAAGTACCAGCATGAAGTGGTGGCCGAAACAAGACTGCATCATCACCCAGTCCACGGCCCCTGGCAGGTTAATGTCTGTAGCTAAGAACACTATGTCCTCTCCCTGAAGGGTAGTGATGCTCTTGTGGGCATGCATGAGATGGGACATCACAGCTTCCAGGGACCCCTGCCACTTGCAGGAGGCACCAGGACAAGGACAGGAATAAGGACGGTATTCACAGATGTCTTCATGCTCTGGTTTCTCTGTATGATGTAGAGTCAGGGAACAGCCTGTGGTAGCATACTGCAGAGAGAGAAAGCAACATACCGCATCATGGCATCTTCTCAAAACCTCCTCCATGCACACCTACCCACACAGCTCTCCTGGGCTCTAATTCTATCTTTATCTAAACTACTTCTGTTCAAGGAGCGTCAAGCACTTAAGACAAGCCTCATTATCAACAGCATCCTGCATAAAGTCAGGGCGCTACTTTCCAGACCCGCGTCCCAACAGTAGTGAAGGTGAGAACTGACGTTCTTTTAGTTATATACAACAAACCAAGTTGCTGAGATAACATGGCCCTTTTCTCATTTTCAATAATCCCTGACTCCTTTTAAGAATTCAACTGCTTGGAAGTGGGGTGGGCAAGGAGTACTGGATCACCACTAGGCTTTTCCTGCAGATAGACTGACTTTGAAAACGGTAGTTCCACTCCACTCCCTCTTGACTTAGACTGATGATGATGGCAGGCCCTCTTGTCAGTGGGCAAGGCTCCCTTGTGGTTCCCTGTTCTTGACTGCCAGCATGGCCAACCTTGGATGGAGGAGGGTGAGATCCTGATACAGTTTGCTTTCTCCTTTGTACCCACTGCCCTGCAAGTGCTGTGGCTACAAGCTTTTGTTTTGTTTAAAACACACACACACACACACACACACACACACACACACACACACACACACACACACACACACAAGACTGGCATCTTAGCAGAAGTTAAGGTGAAATGGACCTACCCTCTCCTTTAAAGCCCACTGTTTTCCTAATATTACTTCCTCATAGTCAAGCACACATCTCTTCTGATGAGGTTGATGGGGTTCTCATTCCAGGCTGAGAAAGGGGGAGGTGGATGAACTTCTACAGGCAGGATGAACTTCTACTGCCCTTCAGACACTGCCTTATTAGGACAGGAACAAAATCTTTCTTTTTCTTCCCATTCTCAAGACATTCTCAGTAGATACATTACATGTATCATGACAAAAGGCCACACTCAAAGGAACTGAAGTATTTCCACTCCCAACCTTCAGAAGAATGACAACAATAATTCTAGTTTCTAGAAAGAAGATTAATCCACAAACAGATACCTACCCAGTGCTCTGCACTATGGTCACAGAAAGAATTAAACGGCAACCAGCAACCACCCTTTAGGTAAAACAAGGAGTTAGCCTTCTATCTTTGGAGCACAGGGTGGCAGAGAGATGGTAGCTTACTTACTACACTTACTCTCCAATCCTCCATTCAAGCATGCAGGAACCAAAGAAGGGATAGCATCAGGCCATTTTTCTAAGATACTAAATGAAAAGGCAAAGCAGCCATCTACCTCACAGCTGCTTCTGCTTCTTCCTACCCTGACTTATAACCCCTTATACACTTAACACAGGTCAGGTTCCGACTGTCACAGCATGTCTGTCTAGCACCCAGAAGGGCTTGAGTGTCTTCTCCACAGGACACGAAGCTGACATCTCTGAGAGAACACAGAAGCCAAGAAAACAACAGCTTCTCCCCAAAGGGAACTCAAAGAAAGACAGTGAAGAAATACAAGGCATGGGGGAGTATGAGGGTATGTGTCTGTATACCATTGCTCTGGAGGCTGAGACAGAAGGATTGCATGTTTCAAGCACTCCCTGAATTACACAGAACTCTTTTTCAAAAATCAAAAAACAACAAACAAAACAAAAATAATCACAAGCAAAACATAGCTCATGACTCCACCCCCTTGGCTGAAGTATTCCTATGTTTCTGATTTGCTGATAGAAACTACTTATTTATATTTTGGAACTATAGACTAATTTTAAAAGTTCAGGTAAAAAAAAGTCTTGGTCAGAAAGAGAAATATATTTATCCATTTCTATTTACATTTCATGTTCTCAACTTTTTAAGCCTTATAAAGAAATCACTATGAACTGTTTTAAATCTGGGGTGTGGGTAAGACACAGAGCCTCCTGTGGATGGTGGGTGAGGCTTTTCAGTTCAAATTTTTAAAGCACACATAAACACAACAAAAATAGCAAGACTTTCTCAGCGTCTGGCTCAGTGTTTGGATCTGAAGATGGCTTAGAATGGGCTGTTGTTCTTAGCTGCTAGGAGGAAGCCTAGGAATGAGGCAAAGTCTGGCAAAGGGCATTCAGGAAAGCATCCTCTGAGCCTCTCCCTGCAGCCTCAGACCACTCCACCTCCCAGAGCCAATAGTCATAGTGAGCGTTTCTATCACCAGCATAGTTTGAGAACTTGCCCTGCTCAAGTAGGGATATCTATGTGCTGTTACTTGGTTTTCACACATGCAACTCTTTTTCAGGCTAACTCCCCAAGTCACACAGATAGAAGAGGCATTTCCTTGCATCTGTGTGCAAGGACAATGGTCTTCTGAAAAGATCCTGCTACAGGCTCTACTAACTTAAACATGTTTTTAAAGCCTTGAGTGATTGTTTTACTCTGTTTCTTCTAACCAAGCTGAACTTCAAGACCAATCTATTTCTCTCATTTCAACCTTTGGTAGTTTAGGACCACCGAAGCCATTTCTATGGTAACTAGATTAAAGATGATCTTCAAGAAGACAACTTCAAACTCTTGTTTTTGTGGTGCCTGTGTAAGTCATGCCACCCCACTGTCTGGCTTACCATGTTATACGTGCTACCAGCTTGACACAGTCAAGGCTCAATGATCAAGGGCCATTTGAAGAAGTGATTCTCTTCTGACATTTGGGATGAAAGGACTTCTCCATTTACAGGCCTGGTTCTTTCCTGTCCCCAAGTGCTGCTGAAAGGAGCCCTTGGGCTCCTTTGCAGAGAGGCTTGTGTGCCCTGGGAGACAGAGCTATAAATGAGATTTCTCCTTTGGGAAAGATGTGCTCATTTTCCCCGAAGGGTGGGGGTTATTTTTAAGTAAGCCTCTCTAAAGAAGAAGGAAGAAAAAAAAATGAAGAAAGGCATAGAGGAAAAAAAAAATGGAGATGAGGGAGGACCAGCACAAAGCCAAACAATGTGGGGAGGAGCAGAAGGAGAAACAAATGTGGACACGTGCCCAGGACATCTTTGTAGCTGCTGGACAGGTGCCGCCACACAAAGGTCTGTGCAAACATGCTCTGCCATGGAAAGGCTGTGTGAAACCTGAGGCTCTGTGTCTCTGCTTTGCAGAAAGCAGTAAATAGTTCCCATTCTTTCCCTGGCAAGAGGTTTAAAGGCTGTATTTAAGGTGGAATTTAGGCAGGGGTTATTTTGGTACAGAAACCTTTTCGTATACAAATACACAGCCTGTTCACACACAAATACATATAATGAGACACCGTGGCACACTGAGTACTAGACATCACTTATTTACCTAATACACAGTAACAGTATTTGTTTATAAAATGAGGCTATAAGTCACATACTCTTCTCTCAGCCAGATTGCTAATGACGATTGTGTGCTGTGGAAGGTTTAGACCCAGTCATTTAATCTGATTCATTAAATTTGACTCTGTGTAATTCCAGAATGACACACTGAACACTGTCCACTACATTAGGGGTGCCAGGAGCTCCATGGCAGAAGTTGATTCCTCTGGAGGCACTGTGAGGTAAACGCCTGCCTCCATCTGCTAATCTCCAAGGAAACAGCTCGAACTCATTAGCAGGCTATCTGCCAGTGTCTCAAATGAGACTGTTTAAAAAAAAAAAAAAGACATAACAGATATTCTACTGTTGGGTATGAATCAAATCCAAGAAATGACCTTTCCCAGAGTAAGCACAAGCAACCAGCACTTTGCTCCAATCTAAATAAGCTGTAATGACCATAAAATGCACACTGCTGGCTAAATGCAGTTCCTGGCTCTGGCCTGGAAACCCCCCACTCTACAGAGGGCATCTCTAGGGCAACCACGGAGCTCTGCATGTGCATGGCAGATTAGAGCACAGTGTCTGTGTTGTGTCTTGTTTCCTGACTACACGAGAAGATGTCCTTGTTTTTAGAGAGCACAAGGAGGGATTTAGGGGTCACCAGGGTGCCTGCAGCTTACAATCAAATGTTTAACAATATAGGTCTGAGTTGAAAAGCAAAATGAAAACATACACACGGGGAGGAAAGTACTAGATAATCTGGATAAAGGCCATCTGGGATTTTTTTTTTCCTTTTTACACTAATATTGCAACTGTTGTCTATGCTTAAATCATGTCAAAATTTAAAATGTATGAAGGAATCTAGGAGAGATGTCAGCATGTTTACATTTTAAGGGATAAAAGTTTCTTAATGAGGAGTTGGTTGAATGACTTGATCTTTCTCCTAGTGTCTTCCTAGCATACATGGAAATAAACCAAGGCTATCCATTTATCTTTCTCTCAGGGTTCTGGGGGACTCATTTTAGTGAAGCAACATAATTTTGCAAGAACTAACTGTTATAAAACAGCAGCAGCAAAATGCTTTTATGGTTCTCAGAAGACAGAGCATTCACTATCACCTAAGGATCCTTCCAAGGATAGAAGTGACTGCTGGTCTGTGGCCTGCTTTGCCACTTCTGGCCACTCAGACAGGTCCATTCCATTCTAAGACTCCATCTAAAAAGTGAGTTCCATCCAGGAATTAAATTCACCCAATCTGCCCTTTTCTCACATAGGCTGCAGACATGGAGAGAAGTGTGTAAATTGAACAGGAAGGATCTGTAATCTATCGTGATCAGCAGATAACCAGGGAACTCCAACACTCTTCAGACATGTTCAAATGGGAATTTCAGGTGAACCTATTATACTATGGTAAACTCAGTATGTCGAGAGTTAGGTTTATCAAAATTAATCAGTAACCAGTTCTGGGGTTATATGTACATAGGAAGCAAATGAGACACTATTGAACTACATGTCCAGCCTCAAAATAACCATTTTTTAAAATGGACTTCTAGGGGCTAGAGAAATGATTCAGTGGCTAAAAGCATTAGCTGTTCTTCCAGAGGACACAGGTTCACTTTTCAGCACTCACATGGCAGCTTACAACTGTTTCAAACTCCAGTTTTAGGGGATCTGGCATCCTCACACAAACATATGTAGGTAAAATACCAATGCACATAAAATAAGTCATTAAAATTTTTTTAGTCCTTAAAAATAAAAAGACATCCTTCCTAGCAACTCAAACTAGCTTTTTTCTGATTAAAATGTGTATCTGCACCCCAAATACCACTAAGTGATCACAGATTATTGCCCATCTTTTTACAGGCCTAATAATTTTTGTTTAAGTCTTGATTGAATAATTCCATCTGCTCCTTGCCTATCTGGTGTTTACTGACAAATGAATAAATATTAGGTTTATTTGCAGATGACGGTCTCCCACCACGTTGATTTTACTTCAACTGTGAAGGCCTTTAAAGAGGGATTCAGTAGTTTTGGATCATGTAAAAAAAAAAAAGAGCTCATATTTTTAAATATCAGAATTATAGGTTTCTTCTATTACTCTTGGTAAATATGTTTCCACATTTTATTTACATAAATGACTACAGTAGGGTGTTTATAACTCTTCTGAAATGTCCCACAGACTAGAAACAACAGTGCTGCTGACCTCTGGATGACTGTATGACTCTTGAAATAGATTTACAACCATTGGTGGACTATCTGTGTTTAGAATGCCAGTACTTATGCCTCATTTGACACTGAGCCTGTTACTGTGATTAACGATGAAAGAGTGTGTACTTTCAAGTTAGCCCTTGAACAGTAGGATAAAGTTAAGCCATCCAGCCTGTAACTAGTTCCATCTTCCTCTAAGTATTGTAGCACATTTTCCTGTAACTCCAACGGTAAATATCTCATCTCCACTCCTGAGGCAGGGTGAAGACATGATTATCAACCAGTAGGGCAGTAATGGTTTTACAGATAATAAATGAGAAGACACTATTATTCAGCCCCAGAACTACCACACAGTGTCATCAAATATTGATGAGACTGATACTTAAAGACAAAGTTTGTTTAGAAGAAGGTTGTTCCAAATAAAATCTTGGGTTTACAAATATATTCTTTGTTCCTAAGACAAAATAGATCACATACTACAGATAGTTTCTTACTAAATGATACTGTTTGTGGAAGACTTTGGGGTAATTACTATCTCAGAGATCTGAGAACATTCTGTGATAGCGAGAAAAACATGAAAACTCTTTGGACTAGCAATAGTCCATTTTTAATCTTAGAAACTTTGAGCAAAAGTTGACTTTTGACCATGTGTTTCTCATCTGTCCACAGAGTTAGCAAGCAAGTACGCAATGTCACTGGGAACCAGCTTTGTGAGATCCTTTTGGTGCAAACAAAAGCACGTGAACAAACGACCAGAGTCAAGGCTTCCTGCCACGCTCCTAGCAGCTGGCCTACCCATTTTCAATATACTTTCATTCTTCAATGCCAAGTTCCCACCTGCACAATCATATATGCAACACTGGCAAGCCTTAAATAGCAATTCTCCCTTTCCAGTCTTTTACTGTCTAAAACAACCAGATTCATCAGAAGAATCGGTAGGGTTGTTAGATAATAAATAAAATACAACATGCCCAGTATATCTCCTAGGCAGGTTTTTTGTTTTTGTTTTTTTAAATATAATTATACCTCCTTCCAAAATTATCTATTGCTTAATTGAAGCTCAAATGTAACTAGGCATTCTGAATTCAGTCTAGTACCCTTAGGTCCCCTCTGATACCACAGACATCTTTCCCAAAGCCAATGCTTAAGTCTGTGGTGGGAAGCGAACCACAGCTTCTCAGCCGCAGAGTGAATGAAAACGACAGGTGGTTGTAAGAAAAAACATCACTGCTTCATACTAGAGTATGCATTTCTTATAAGGCATGCTAATTGTGTCTTATCTCCTTTGCAAAGAAGTTAGGAGGGTAACAGGAGACACATCTAGCAGGCACTTAAAAGGAAGGCAGCAGTATTTTCCAGCTGGCCTTGCTGGGGTCCCCCAAAACAAAGTGCAGTCCACACCCCATTACTCCTCTTTGCTCCTGTTTCAGAAGGCCATTGCTGCTCTGCTCGCCTGTCTCTATTATTAGACTCAAGGAAGGTGGATGTGGACAATGGCAGGTGAGGCAGATGGGTGGATCACTGAAAGGAAAGGACTTGGTGCTGTAGAAGACGTCAGACAAGAGTAAGGTGGTTAAAATTAAGTGAGTCATGAGCAGCAGCCAGATGAGGTCTGAGTTTACTCTAGGAACACTGAATCATTACGACACTAAGTCCATAAAGGACAACACCCAGTGATGGGGATGCTGGAAAGAATGGAATGCAAATGAGTTTCAAGGTCTAAACTACTTGGCTTTACCAACAAAGACCTTTCCCCTTCTCAAGAACTAAAGAAAGAAACCCTGGAAACAGCATCCTTAGGAAATGTTCTTTATGTGCGAGGATTCAGGTTAGTAGAAATTAAAAAAAAATCACAGCAAGAAAACAAAATTAAAAATGATCACTAACAGGAGCCTGATTGAATAGTTGTGCTGCTGTTAGGGAACAGCAGTACGATGCAGCCATTGTACATGACCTAAGAGTATTTATCAGTGCAGAAAAGCAGCCACAATGTGTGAGATCTGAAAAGCCAAGAAACAGCATGAAAAATTGCACTTCTCATTTTTCTTGCTGGGGGAGGTATGATTGAAAGAAACCATTATTTTACTGGTATATTTGCAAGGAAATTTACAGAATGGTATCATGGTTATTTTTAGGTGGGAGAACTATGGGGCATTTTGATTGTATATCATTTATTGTTCAGTAGTATATTTGAAAGGAATAAGCACTATGTTTCTCCCAGAATAAAAATGTAAATAAAAGTTATAACTTGGGGCTGGAGAGATGGCTTAGCAGTTAACAGCACTGGCTGTTCTTCCAAAGGACACAGGTGCAAATCCCAGCATCCACATGGTATTTTACAGCTGTCTAATGGCAGGGCGTGGTGGCGAACGCCTTTAATCCCAGCACTGGGGTGGCAGATGCAGGTGGATCTCTGGGAGTTCAAGGCCAGCCTGGTCTACAAAGCGAGTCCATGACAGCCAAAGACACACAGAGAAACCCTGTCTTGAAAAACAAAACAAAACGTTATAACTTAGATTGTGTAAAATAAGATATATAGAGTAAAATATACATACTTAAAACTGATGCCTAACCAAACCAGGTTTTAACCATTACAGGGCCTGTGAACACTGGCGTGTGCCCACCACCTCGGGAGACTGAGGCAAGGAGATCATGGGTTTGAGACCAGCCTGGGCTAAATAACAAGGTCTTATCTTCTTAATTAAAATGGGAAGGGGAAGAAGAGAGAAGGGAAATAGATGACACAAATTGGAAGACTGAAAAAAAAGTCTCACCCCTGAAACACCAATGAACTAATGTCAGGGCCATGACACCTACCTCCAGAAAACACTTACACCATCAGGAGTTGAAGCCTGGTAAGACAGTCTGAGGGAGGAAGCAAGAGCGGTTCCTATTTCTTTCTCACATTTATGCCTGCAGCAGCGACACACTCATCATCTGTTTCCCATGAGCTTCTAACTGTGTATTTATGCAGGGCCATGGCAGTAAGCGTTTTGCATGAAATATTACCACCAAACCAAACATCACTCTATTTTACAAAGGAGCCATGGGGCTTAGAGGAGTTACCAGCCAGCCACAGGGGGAATGGAGCAAAGATGTAAACCACAAGGTTTGATGAGGGCCTGCTCTTAAAACTATTACAGCAGGGGGCCTAGCAGTAGGAGGGACCAAAGATAGTGCCTTTGTTCACTCAAAGTTTTAAAACAGGGCACAAACCCACATGTTTACCTCAAGAATACTGTCCATTCTATCTCTAAGGTGACATTTTATCCCATAGATGCTACATAGTCTAAAAATTCATCCAGTCAAATCTTTACCAAACTGGAAGGGAATAGTGAAAATGATAGTTGGCCAACTACCAAGGAACTAAAAGAAAAGATAGGTATGCCAAGTTAGTGGAGTACCCCTAGATAATTTTCAGGAGCTCCAATGAGACCTGAATAGTACCTGAAGTATAAAGACATATTAAACCAGGAAAACATCTTTAGTTTTCTCTTATAGATGTGCAGAATGGGACCTCATTTTAGTATTCCAGGTATAATCAATCACACATCACCAACAGTACTTGGTGATAGGCGCTGGCATTCAGGTGAGCAAATGCATACTCATCTTGGGCCTCTCTTAAATGAAGGCCTTACATGTTTGAATAAGAAGAGCTACTTAGTCTGACCCTCATACACTCACACCAATCCAATACATTGTATGGGCCTTACAAGAAACAGCTGTAAGAACAAGGAGAGACTCTAATAGAATCTCAAACCAGCACTTTGTAGGCCAGATATGCCATACTTTTTGGTCAACCTCTAGTCTGACTGTAGGAAGGATCAACTTTAGTCACAGCTTACTTCAGTTGCAGATCCAGGTGACCAGGGGAAATTCTTTGGTCAGTTACATTAGAATCAACATTAAACTTTCGCACTGCTAAGCAATTCTAGCCCTCCAGTTCTTCAGACATTCAAAAGCTGTACTGTCAATCTTGTTCTTTAAAGTACTGAACTTTGGAGTAATGGGTGTGAGTTCTGATTCTTCATGTACTATTCTAAGTCTCAGGGCCAACCTGGTTAATTTCAGGCAGTTGTAAAGACTGCAGAGACAGCTTCCAAAGTAAATGACTTATGGGAGAATTTCTGAGATTAAGAAGATATCTTTAAAAGTATTTCTACTAATGGGCTTCCCTGTCTCAGCACAGTAGCAGCTAACCTCTATTTGCAATGGTGAGGAAGGGCCCTCTATGGTTCCTTTACTCTCATCTCAAGGTATCCACCATGTAGGAAGTCTCTGGTCATTATAACAGATGAACTAACTGGTTCAGGGAAGTTCATGGCTAGACCACAGCCAGGACTTCTGAGAACTCGGCTCTTCTGCCTTCTCTCTAGAGATTCTGTTCCAATGACCACTTACCAGGTTCTAGAATTTTAGGGTAGGAAAACTTTGGTGTAATCATTTAGCCCTAGCCTTGCTTCTAAAGACTTATAAGTATAAGTAATATGTCACTTTGTACAGTCAATTATGTAATCACTTGGACAACAGTTACAGTCTGTAGATAACCAGAATTGAATAACCCTTAGAAAATAAAGATTAAATGCAAGTAAGTTACAAAATCACTGTCAGTGTTCCAAATCAGGTATTCAGAGAATGAAGTATGAGAGTTCAGACCCAGTAAACACTGCCTCTAAAACAGAACCAATCAATGGCTGTCTGTCCCCAAGCAGTAGGAATTTGGCCTGTATAGATGGATAGTTTGGCCTATTAGTGCTGGCTTTACATTTGAATTTGGTCAAAGATGAGAGAAATAGAGAAGGATCAAGAGTTGAGATTTGACATCAAAGTCCAGTTTCTAGTTTCTCTCTCTCTCTCTTTTTCTTCTATGAATGCCTGGCATGGCTGTCTCCACATTCCCAGCTCTAGGAGTGAAGGTTGCCTTCTGGTTTGTTTTTGTGATAGAGTCTGACTATGCTCCCTCAGCTGGGCTCAGGTGATCCAACTCAGTCTGGGCTGCCCTCTTTGTAGTGGCCTGAACTCCCCAGGCTACTTCTAGAGCAATGGTTTTCAACGTGGGAGTCAAATGACCCTCACGGAGTTCATGTAAGACCACTGGAAAACACAGACATTTACAATTCATAACAGTAGCAAAATTAGTTATGAAGTAGCAACTAAATTAATTTTATAATTGGGGGCCACATCATGAGAAACAGATTAAAGGGTCCCAGCGGGTCAGGTTGCAGAGTTAGGAAGGTTGTGAGAACCACTACTCTAGAGGCTCCTCCCTCCTAGGCTACATGTGTCAGATACCTTTCTTCCTTGCCTTCTTAGTACCTGGGAGTATTTTACAAAGTTTGTCTCAACTGGACTATAAGGCACTACTCCTTTAAAGGGTCAACTAGGTTATCTGCCCTTATTTATTTTTTAAAAACAAAGCAACATTGTTACTATCTAAGCTCAGAAAACTTACCCAGCTGAGGCTTTCAAATTCAGCGATGATATGCCTTTAAAAGGGAGATCTGGGTTAATTCATGTAGTCTCCTATATCAAAGGGGTGGTAACACTTTAACATTTAATCATGTGGTCTCACACTTTACATCAGGCACCTATTTGGCAACACATCCATTCTTTATAATCTAACAGTCCAAAACTGTGTTGAGACAGTATCATCTGATGAACTCTTCCAGTAAAATGGCTTTGCTACTAGTGTCAGCCTTGAATTATAACCTGGAAGCTTGGAATATAAATTCTGATTCGAAATTCCCATGTAGTAAGGAGTACACTAAAGTGTGTTTGATTTGGCAAGTTAATTAACACTTAACAAGTCTATAGGCATGAGGTTCCTCACCTGAAGAAAAGGCAAGCTAATAAATGCTGCCTCTTGCAAGTTAGTTGGTACAAGGAAAGAACATAATACACAGCCTCACTATTTTTCATGGAATAAAGAGTGACTTCCTTAGAATTAGAAGTCAGGCAGTCTGGCCCTTCATTTATAGATGAGGAACTCAAGGTTTCCTCTGTCCCACTGCCCATCCTAGGTGGTTTCTCTCAGGCAAATGCAGAGCGCCAGGCAACTCTTGAGATTATGGGCACTGAATAGTCAACATTATTCTTGCATGATTTAGATCATAGAAAGATGAGCAAGTGGGGACAGTGACTGGGTAATCCCCTGGAATTCCAGGAGCCTCAAACTACAGGCTAGAAAAGCTAGGTACACAGAACGCTCTTGATTTCAACTGGACACAGGCTTTATTCCTTAATGTTTCTCATCTCCAATGAATAGTTTTGGTTGCTGCAGTAAGTATACACCCACATTTCCTTACCACACCAAGTGGCTGAGCTGCCCTGCTTAAATAGTTTGGATTGCTGTTTAATCAAAGGTAAGGGAAGCAAACTCCAGGTATATACACATCATGAAATGTGCACACACAAAACTAGCCCTAACAATTACAAGCTAGGCTGCTGCTCGGCGTGATGCCCTGGCCCAAGTGCACTCTTATAAAATAGACTGAGAAAAGCACTCACATGTGCACGGTGTATGAGAAAAGTACTCACACGTAAACGGTTTATGAGAAAAGTACTCACATGTGCACGGAGTATGAGAAAAGCACTCACACGTGCACGGTTTATGAGAAAAGCACTC
>CAJQZJ010031840.1:2874230-2888305 GCA_907164525.1 Lophiomys imhausi
GAAAAGTACTCACACGTGCACGGTTTATGAGAAAAGTACTCACATGTGTACGGTTTATGAGAAAAGTACTCACGCGTGCACGGTTTATGAGAAAAGTACTCACACGTGCACGGTTTATGAGAAAAGTACTCACGCGTGCACGGTTATGAGAAAAGTACTCACACGTGCACGGTTTATGAGAAAAGTACTCACATGTGCACGGTGTATGAGAAAAGCACTCACATGTGCACGGTTCATGAGAAAAGCACTCACACGTGCACGGTTTATGAGAAAAGCACTCACATGTGCACGGTGTATGAGAAAAGCAGTCACATGTGCACGGTTCATGAGAAAAGTACTCACACATGCACGGTGTATGAGAAAAGTACTCACATGTGCATGGTTTATGAGAAAAGCACTCACATGTTGCACGGTTTATGAGAAAAGTACTCACACATGCACGGTGTATGAGAAAAGTATTCACATGTGCACGGTTTATTTGCAGATGACATGATAACATACGTTACGTGACCCCAAAAATTCCACTAGGAAGCTCCTACCCATATAAACAATCTTAACAAAGTAGCTTGATACAAAATTAACTCGGAAATCAGTAGTCCTCCTATAGACAAATGCCAGACAGACTGAGAAAGAAAACGGGGAAATAACATCGTTCATAATAGCATCAGAAAATATAAAATATTTTTTGGGTAATTCTAACCAAGCAAGTGAAAGAGTTGTATGACAAAAACTTTAAGGCACTAAGAATTAAAGAACATATTATAAGATGGAAAGATCTCCCATGCTCATGGATTGGTAGAATATAGTAAAAATGGCAATCTTACCAAAGGCAATCTACAAATTCAATGCAATCCCCATCAACAGTTCAACACAATTCTTTACAGATCTTAAAAGGACAATTCTCAGCTTCATATGGAAACACAAAAACTTCCAAGATAATAGCTAAAACAATTCTGAACAATAAAAGAAATGCTGAAGGTATCATCACCCCCAATTTCAAGTTGTACTGCAGAGCTGTCTAATAAAAATAGAATGGCACTGGCACAAGAACAGAGATGTTGACCAATGGAATGGAATTGAAGATCTATATGTAAATCCATATACCTATGGACATTTAATTTTTGATAAAGAAACCAGAAATACACAGTAAAAAAGATAGCATCTTAAACTAATGGTTCTGGTCCACCTGAATATCTGTATGTAGAAGAATGCAATTAGATCCATACTTATGACTTCACACAAAACTCAACTCCAGGTGGATCAAAATCTTCAACATGAAACCATATATACTGAATCAGATATAAGAGAAATGAGTAATAATAGCCTTGAACTCATTGTCACAGATTTCTTCACATGACACTGTTAGTATAGGCACTAAGATCAACAATTAATAAATGGGACCTCCTGAAACTAAGAAGCTTCTGGACCAAGGACTTTGAGATTCCATCTTACACCTGACAGAATGGTGAGGGTCAGTAAACCAGTGACAGACAGTTGATGCAGGTGAGGATGTGGGGTAAGAGAAACACCCATCCACTGCTGGTGGGTGTGCCAATTTGTGCTGCTCTTATGGAAATCAGTATGGTGGTTCCTTAGGAAGAAGGGAATTGATCTACCTCAAGACACAGCTATATCACTCTTAGGCATATACCCAAAGGAGGCTTCCTCCTACCACTGAGACATTTGTTCAAACATGTTCCTTGTTCCTCTATTAATAATAGCCAGAAATTGGAAACAGACGAGATGTCCCTCAAAAGAAGAATGGATAGAGAAAATCTGGTACATTTATACATTTACACTCAGCCATTAAGAAGAATGAAATTTGTAGGTAAATAGAACTAGAAAAAAAAATCACCCCGAGTGACCTACGGGGGATGGAGGACAGACACACAGCATGCAAAGAGCCTGTAGGGCTTTGCCAAAGGTCCTCCGTGTATATATTACAGGCTCCAGTTTAGTGTTTTTATGGGATTCCTGAGTGTGAGAAGAAGTGTCTCTGACTCTTGTGTCTTCTTCTGGGCTCTTTTACTTTTGTTTGCTTGTTTTGTCCAATTTTGATGAGTTAGTTTTTCTTTTATATTATTATCATCCCTTAAAAACTTGTTCTTTTCTAATGAGAGACTGAAAGGGAATGGATCAGGATGGAAGGGGAGATGGGAAGGAATTGGGAGGAACATAGGGAGTAGAAACTGTAATCAGGATGAATTATAAGAGAAAAAAATCTATTTCCAATAAAAGGGGGGAAAAGCCATGGAAATATATTATTCAAATTACAGAGAAGCAGCACCTGGGCTGGGTGAATCAGTAAGCATTACAGGGGATGGGGCTAAAGGCAAGTAATTTAATAAGGTGACCCTATAGGCTAAACCTTCACTCAAATCCTTAATTTGAATAAGCTATTTTAACTGAATTTGTAGCTGGGCAGAAGACCAAATTAAGCCACGTTTTTTACTGCCTTCACTCTGAAGTCTAAAATTAAAATCTCCAGTGAACTATTTTTAATTTAAAACAGCTCTTGCCCTAAAAACTAATCAACATTGAGGAGATATGCAAGACAATTTAAATCGTCTCAGGTAGAACAATTACTTTCATTAAAAAAAAAAATCTCAGAAGTACTAACATTATTTCCACCTGTTAAGTTCAGAAAATGAACTCCTCGGAAGAGGTCTTGATAATATAGAGAAGCACATAACTGAGATTGTAAGAATTTCTTTTAAAGGGATTCAGTGGGCAGGCGTGGTGGCACACGCCTTTAATCCCAGGAGGCAGAGGCAGGTGGATCTCTTTGAGTTCAAGGCCAACCTGGTCTACAAAGTGAGTCCAGGACAGCCAAGGATACACAGAGAAACCCTGTCTCGAAAAACTAAAAAAAAAAAAGGGGGGGTGAGGGACTCAGTGGAGGCAACACATCCATCAGCCATTTAAAATATAGGAGGTGTCAAGTTAAGTTTCAGACATGAAACAGGTGAGGATATGAATTTGAAAAGCTGGTTGTTAGAGAAAAATACATTATTTCTATGTGGGTATTTTTAAAAGGCATTCAGAGATACTAATCATTCTATTTTTAGTTGTAAGGATGTAAACATAGGTCCTATGCACAAATCGGTGGAGACAAGGGAAAGAGAGCTCGAAATTTCGATTGTGGCTGCCCTTCCCCGGCCAATCCCCGTCTCAGGAGAGTACAGGTAACTCCTTAAATAAAATGCTGGCATTGAAGAAAACTAATAAAGCTCCCGAGTATCCCCGTTAAGTCCTGGTGGACTCAACTTCGTTGCAGTAAAACCCAAAACAGCAGCCACAATTTCTGAGTTCTTCCCAAACCTGGGAAGCTGAGAGGAGAAGGCGTGGCTTGCAGGGTTTTCCAGGTACCCGAGTTAAGCAGGCACTATCCGCTTCCCCATTGTAGCTGCACTCTGAAGAGCTCCTAGACCTTAGGCGCTGGGCCCAGAAGAAATCCAGAACCATTCCTGCCAAGCTTAGTGGTAGAAACCATCCGTTTCCTTCTTCTGCAATCTATATGGCCAGCTTCCCTGTCCACGTTTTAAGTTTAAGCTGTCCAGCCCTACATAGTACACGCCTGCAGGGGGCGCGGCGGCACTGCGTTGGAAGAGCTGGGATGCTTCTAACCGTCAGCAAGTGACAACTCACCTAGAGTCAGTCCTCTGGCAAACATTAACCCGGAGCTACTTCCCAAAATGGACAGGTAGGCACAGAATCAATGGACAAGGTATATATACACACACACACACAGACGAGGGGCAGGGAGGAAGGGAGAGGTGAAAGAGAAAGGAGAGACAGACAGATAGACACAGATAGAGACAGAGAGAAGAAATGAGAGAGAAGAAAAGAGAGAGAGGAGAGGAGAGGAGAGAGAGAAGAGAGGAGAGAGGAGAGAGAGGAGAGGAGGAGAGAGGAGGAGGAGAGAGAAGAGAGGAGGAGAGAGGAGAGAGGAGAGAGGAGGAGGAGAGAGACAGAGAAGAAACGAGAGAAAAGAGAGAGGAAAGAAGAGAGAGGAGAGAGAAGAGAGAGAGAAGACAGAGGAGAGAGAGAAGAGAAAGAGGAGAGAAAAGAGAGAGGAGAAAGGAGAGAGGGAGGGAGGGAGGGAGGGAGGGGGGGAGGGAGAGGGAGAGGGAGAGGGAGAGGGAGAGGGAGAGAGAGAGAGAGAACAGTGATATGCCATTTGCCTCTTAGGGCCTTCGAGTGAGCCTGAGGACACCGGGACTCTGGACGGTCGCTGGACTTACCTTACAGGGAAACAGAACTGCCGAGGCCACCTTCTCCATAGCCAGGTTCCTGATGCTGGGCGTTAGGGCGCCCCTGCACGTCGGGCAGCAGCTCAACTTCTGGCGGCATTGGTTACACACCAGGTGCCCGGCCTGGCACTGCAGAATGGGGGGTAGGACATAGTCAAAACAGACCGGGCACTCGAAGAGCGAGGTCAGCTCGTGGTGCTGCGGGGACACCGGGCCGGGCCCGCCGCCGGCGCCGGGGCCTGAGATCACCGCTGCCGCGGCGGGCACCGCGGACGAGCCGGGGCCCGCAGCCGAGATGGTGGCGGCGGCCGGGGGCGCAGCCGGGGTCGGAGCGTGCGGAGTCTGAGGCGGCTGCGGCTGCTTGCTGCAGGGTTTGTTAGCGCTGGGGCCGGTGGAGGACGGGCGGCTCATCGCGCTCCGAGCCCACCATGGACCTGCGGGCGTCTGCCTGCCGCGGGGCCGCCCGGCTGAAGACGGTGCGCGCCCCGCGGAGGGCTAGCTCCGGGGCAGCGCCACGGCGCCCTGCCCGACCCGACCGACACCGGGAGGGCGGGCACCGGACCGCGCCGATCCTCTCGGCGGCGCCGGGAGTGGTCGACGCTCTCTGGGCTCACGGCCGTGAGGTGCCCTCCTCCGGCGGCGTTCCGGTGCGCAGGGAGCCCCGGCCCACCCGCTTCAGGAGCCGCAGCTGACGCAAGGCCCCGGGGGCGCGCGCGGACGTGACGCTAAGGCGCGCGTGCGGCCGCCCCGGCGCGCTGGGACTGGCAGAGGCAATCCTGCGGCCCGCGCAGCTCCGCCGGGCCCAGCTGGCAGCCCGGGAGCCGTTTCCTGCTGGCTCACTGCTGAATCGCTCGGTGGCCGCCGCGCGGAGTCACTTTCTCGGGGGCCGCGGAAGCCGGCAGCCCAGGGGGGAGGACGTTGCCCAAGTCCTCGGGGACCCGTCCCACAGGAGCCACGCCGACACGCACCGGACTCCTGCCAGAAGGGCAACTGCTGGTTGGGCGGGGGCGTGGAGCCAGCGCGAGTGCGCGGGGGCGGGGCCAGGGGCGGGGCCGGGGCGGGGCTCGGAATCCCCACGTTTCTCTTGGGGTTGAGTCACCGATGCGCGGGAGAAGCTTTCGAACCAGAGGCTCGGCCGGTAGCCTGCCACGCGGGGACCGGAGCCCGGAGGCGTGCGGGAGTCGCGCGAAGGCCTCGGGCGGGGCCCGGCATTTAGGGTGGGCTCTTCAGTGGTTCCGCCCCGCAGGCTATGAGGTAAACTTGATTTCGCTCCCCCCCCACCCCCGAAAGCCCACTGGCGAAAGCTTTCTGCAGTTGACCGCCTCCGATTTAGAGAACCCGGACCTCTTGGACGTCGCGGCTGGCTGGAGAATTAAAATCTCTCCAAGGAATACCAGAAACGTGGGTTGAGTTTGTGAGACAGAATGACAGGAGACCTGAGTCCTGTGTAGTCCTGCTCCAAGCCTTAGGCTTTGAAGCTTACCTGAGACTTGAGGAAGGAAATGGGTGAGCTCAACACACCTGTTACCAACCCTCAGCCTGGCAGGACTGGTGCTGGATTCCTCCTGGATCCTCTCTACATCCTGACATGTGGAAGGTCTCAGAGGCGCAGATTAGAGGTGTGTACTTAGAAGTGTAGAATAAAGGACACCTATGGGGGCTGGAGAGATGGTTCAGTACGCTGCTCTTAGAGGGCCAGGCTTTGGTTTCCAGCATCTGCATCTGCCTGTAACCCCAGGGGATCCAGGGGATCCGATCCTGTCTGGCACCAGTACACATACACAGGCACACATGTAGACACACATGCCCATAAATAAAAATAAACCTTGCCGGGTGTGGTGGCACGCACCTTTAACCCCAGCTCTCGGGAGGCACAGGCAGGCGGATCTCTGTGAGTTCAAGGCCAGTCTGGTCTACAGAGTGAGTTCTAGGATAGGCAGAGCTACACAGAGAAGCCCTGTCATGAAAAACTAAAAAAAGAAAAAACCTTAAGGGGGGCTTGGGAGGGTTGGGGGGGAGGGGGCATCTACAGCCTACCTTCCCCCTCTAGTAATAACAGAACTCTACAGGTGTTCCCCTAGTCTCAATACAGCTTGTTTCCAGGTGCTCACCATGCAGCACCCACAGAAGTTAGAGCCTGGGAGCCTGGAGTGAGCCATATTTTACTATAATGGATACACCCTGCTCATAATTGTTTGGGCAGAAGCTTTGTGCTTGAACGGATGGCACTGGAATTGGTAAAGCTTGTAGGATTTTTTTTTTTTTTTTTTTTAGGAAAAACGTAGTCTAGTTAGGACATGGTGAAAATAGTGCCCCTGTGACGTTGAGCAAATTCTTCTATTATCCTGATTTACTTTGTAAGTGGCTTCTGTGTACACCTGCGGAGGTCAGAGGACAGGTCTGTGGGAGTCAGCTTTCTCAAGTTGTCAGGCTTAATGGCAGGTGCCCGCCCATCTTCCTGTCTACAATTTTCTACCTTATATAATTGAATTTAAACAGTTTAAGTGAATTTTAAAGGAGTTTCACGTATGTTATTCCTAAAGAACCTCATCTATCATAAGCACCTTTTGTGTTAGTTTCTTCTTAAAATACAGTGAAATATTTTATATTAGTGAAAATCAGTGAATACAATCTGTTCAAGAAACATGTCACTCAAAAGAAAAACAAGGGCTGGAGAGATGGCTCAGCGGTTAAGAGCAGTGGCTGTTTTTCCAAAGGGCCCTGGTTCAAATCCCAGCACCCACATGGCAGTTCATAGCTGTCTGTAATGGCTGGGCGTGGTGGCACACGGCTTTAATCCCAGCATTTGGGAGGCAGAGCCAGGTGGATTCTGTGAGTTCAAGGCTAGCCTGGTCTACAGAGTGAGTTCCAGGACAGCCAGGGTTGTTCAGAGAAACCCTGTCTCAAAAAAACAAAAACAAAAAAAAGTTTTAAAAAGAATTTAGAAAGACTCCATGAGCGAATGGGCTATCTAAAGCTATAGAGAAACTTATTAGGTATATATGGCATTTAGTCACCCAGCAGATATTCCCTAGCGTTTGTGTGTGCCAGCTGCTTTCCAGTCTCTGAGAAAGGTTCTTACTGTTTTTACAGTTTACATTCTAGAAAGAAAGCAAAGCCAATAAACCACTCATCGCAGAAGTTTAGGGGGTACTCCGGCATGGTGGTTGCAGGACTGTAAGCTCAGCTTCCTGGGAGGCTGAATGAGAAGGATGCCAAGTTAGAGGCCTACTTGAGTTACAGAGTGACTTAGACAGCATGAACAATTTATTTAGCAATACTGTCCTCAATTGAAAAGAAAGGCTAGGGATGTAGCTTAGTGGCATGGTGCTTGTCTGGCTTATGCAAGCAAGGTCTTAGGTTCAATTCCTTAGTAATGCAAAAAAGAAAAAAGAATCAGATCAGGTATGGAGGTGGAAAGACAATGTAAAAAGTGAATGCTTAGATAGGATGTATTACAGATGGGCTGGAACTGGGTTATTTGTGACTAGAATGTTGACATGTGAGGCTAGCATATGAACAACTAAATAAACAAGGCATTTGCCTCCATATTCAGGAATCACTGTGGATTTTTTTAACTGTTGATTTTTTTTAAAGCTCTGCAATATACTGAACTTGAACTTCTAGACTAGTGCTGTGGATTCTATGAAATAACTAATATTTATTGAGCATCCATCATTGGGCAAAGACGGCTTCTTAGATTCTGCAGGCACCTCATAGGATGGATACTATGTTACAGTTAAGGAAATGGGGACATGGGGAGTTTAGTCTGCTCATGGTTATTCAGCTGAGAAGGCTAGAACCTGCTGCAGAGCCTTTATCTTTATCTGATTTCGACTTTGCTAAGATGAGGTGATTAGCTCATTCACTGGTGTTAGGGTGATGCTATGCATTCTACATGTTAATTAATTGGTCCTGCTTTCTGTTACTTACATTGTCTATGATTGGTTAAATAAATGCTGAGGCCTGAGATTGGGTAAAGACAGAGGTAGGTGGGACTAAAGTGAGAGAACTTCTGAAGCACAAAGTTTTTGGATAGGAGAAGGCTCCAAGAAGTAGAAGCCGAGAGCAAGGAGACACACGATGGGGTAGATGGAAGAAGATCATTCCATGTGGCCTGGAATATCGGCAGAGCATGGAGAATAACAACCCAAGGGATGTATGTGTATTATATGGGGTCATATTTGGGGAATAGAATTATGGGCTAGCTTAGATGGGCTAAGATTGCTCAATCTAGGCCAAGTCTTGTTCAAATTCATGTGGTGTCTGTGTGCTCATGTATAATGGTGGGTTAGGGATTACCACCACTGACCAATTAAATATAATATAAATAAAAATAAATAATTTAATTAACCATTTTCTACAGAAAGCAACTTCAGAGACCATAATGAAGTGGTGCACTGTGTGGGCATCATCACTGGTTCTTAGTTGGTCTGGAAAGAAAAGGTAGATCATTGTATTGGACTTATTCAATTTTCATCTCTCTGTTGGGCACAAAGAATGTAAGCAGTGGTAGGAAATAAAAGTACCCACAGTCTCACCTTTATTGGAGAATATGTAATATATATGTAGTAAATAAATATAAAATATATATTAAATATGTATTATATATGTAATATGTATACATATATAATTTCCTCTCAAGTTAGAACCCTAGCAGTTGGAAATTATGACAGACTGTATTCCCTTGTCTCTGTTCTCTGACTTCTGTCAGATACTCCCCATTTCCAGAGTGTTTAATGTTTACTGCAGAAATGGGGGTCTTTCCCTTGGCTGTATTGACAACTCCTACCAGAACTTGATAAATCAAAATGAAATGTGGTTTCAGAGGGTGTTGAAAAGAAAAAAGCAATTCTCTGTTAAGAGAATTTGGTTTCTAAACTACAACTGCCCTATCAACTCTTACCCTGGCATATGAATCACCTGGAATAAAGAATCGTTTTCTTCTAAACCACAGCACTCCTGATTAACTACCAGGGTAGTTTAAAAAAAAAAAGAAAGAAAGAAAAAGCAAAGTCTGTGGGCAGTTGCTGACAGCAGAGAAGAGGATAGGCCATCAGTAACCTTCTATGCTGCTAGGCTGGACTTTCCAGCCTCATTTCTCCTGCCTAAGGGGCTTGAGGTGGCCTTTTCGGCTTTGTGAGCGGAGCTCCTCTCTTCTGTGGAGAACAGTTAGTTCAGAGCCTCCACTCGGTTAGTGTTTAGATGTTTTCTGTGTGTGGAATAGACTTGAGATTTTTTTTTTTTACCCTGAGGAAAGCTGGTGTTCCCAGGCTTAGGCTTGATGGGTAACTTTTGGTCCTCGGAGAGGGGGGTGAACCCTTTTGTAATCTTGATTCTTTTTCCACATCTGGATGAGAAGTTAATCTCCTCCCACACACTGAATTTTAGATGGCCTGTCTAGCAGGATACTTCTCTTTATCCATCTCCTGCTCTGACTTTTATTTATGATTAAACAACAAACTTGTTTTATGTGTATAGGTGTTTTGCCTGTAGTCTGCGTGTGTCTGGTGTCAGAAGAGGAGGGTATAGATCCCCTGGAACTAGGGTTACAGAGGCTTGTGTGTATCGATGTGGGTGCTGGAAACCGAACCCAGGTACCCTGGAAGAGCAGCTTTAATCGCTTAGCGAAACCTCCAGTCCTTATGCCTCCCTGTACTTTTAAAGCTGGGTATGCATTGAGTGATTCTTTCCTTAAACTCTCAGAGCAAATCTGAAACTGGCCTGGTAGGAATAAGAATATTTGAGTTTGTGTGTCTCCTGTTGGCTATCAGACTGTGGCCTCCAAGAAATTAGAATTTTTGGGAGAATCTCATGCTGTAAAAAGAAGGCTGAACTCTGGTGCCAGCCAGAGTCGAAACCTGAGATTTCACACAGTTATGACAACATATCAGATCACCTGTCAGGAGAGGCTGGAGCTGAGACAATCATAGGTCAGGGACAGTCAGGATCACACCCAGACTGCAACTATTTAGTTAAGCATACTGGTCATTTACTTAAACCTCCAGTCAGGACCCCAGGATGACTTGGAGGTGGTAGAGTTACTGGATCTATCTGATGTTTCTTCTTTAATGTAAAATTCTGAGTAAATCTCTTCTTTCTGCTTTTCACTATTTGTCTTTTTAATTGGCTTTTGGGGGATAAGTGGTCAAGTGTCTGGCTGATTAGGAATCCCAGAGCACAGGGTTTGACAATAATAACTCTGGTTACAATTCTAATTTGAAAACAACAACAAGAAAACCCCAACACCTTGTTGGCTGAGTCCCTAATCTTTCCTTGTCTGCCCAGCACAGTGAGAAATGCTACAATAGTCAGACAAGTGGGCCCTCATTTCTGCAACTTACAAATGGTGTGGTTTGCAAACTAGGCGGCTTCTGCAGATAGTTTGCATTTGCAGAACAGAAGCTGGGAGGTCTTTCCTGTTCAGGTCTAGAAATGACTACAGTTTATTTTAGAGCTTGAAATTTTCTAATCGGGAAAGTTTATGGGAAATTTGGTGATGACTGTGAGGCCTCCTGGTCCCAGTGTTGGTTTGTTAAAGTACTTTTGTTTCTGTGGGTAATTTCTACATGCTCAAAATACTCCAACTTCTTCTGAATGACATGGGTCATCTGGAATGCATTGTGAGCAATCAATATGGACTTACTTCTTTGAACTGAACAGAGTAATTTTCATCTCTTTGCTTGCTTAGTTTGCTAGAGCCTAGCTCTAGGTAGCACAGATTCCTCTGAAATCGGCAATCTTTCTTACTGTGCCTCAGGAAATAGTATTATAGGTGTGGGCACTGTGTCACAGCTCTAAAGGGAAAGTTTCCACAATGAAAGTGTTGCAGTTCTTAGGTGAAAGGTATCCTGGCAGTTGGGAGCTGAGGAAATCCAAAGTCACACTGCACAACACACCTTACACAGAGATTTATTGGGAAAGACAGAAGAGAGTGGCTGCCTCTGATTGGGTGAGAAGCAGCAAAGAACTGAACTGGAGTGAGGCTTTATATAGGGTTTCTTTGTGGTGGAGTTTTCCACGGTAGGGATTGGTGGGATTTCAAGTCCTGAGCTTGGGGGGAGCTCAGGAATTGGTGGGTTTTTTGAGCTCAAGAATTTGTAGGTTTTGTACCTCAGGGGTGGTGGGTTTTCAAACCCAGAGTGAGCTTTTACCTTTTACCCTACAGGAACCAAGTGTGGTTCTGTTTTCATTGTTTCATCCCCATGCTTTTCTACTGCTGCTTCAAGGACGTTACATATTTTAATTCTTTGGCTCAAAATTTATAGTGAGGCACAGAGAGATGCCAGTTTAATTATAGGAAGTAACCTTGGAGATGATTCCCATTGGTTCCCAGTAGCCACTCCTCCTGGGATTGTCCCTGTGTAATTTTTTTCCCCTTTATCTAGGACAAACTTTGCATTAAATCACTAGAGTAGAAATAAAATGCTGCTTCTGAGAGGATGTTACAAAAAGGACCACAATTTCTTGTTTTCTGTCCACGTCTCTCAAAGTCAGCTCCACTGCGATTTCAAAATACTCTAAATTAGGTGACATAAAACCAAAAACATTCATTTTTCACAGCTCTGTAGGACTGGGGAGTCCGAGATCAAGGCATGTGAGTTAAGGGTCCAGTGAGATCTGCCAGTTCTCCCTAGTGTGTCCATGCTGTGAGACAGGAAGCATGCTCTCTTGCCATCCTTCATTAATTAATCTCTGCTATGACCTCATCTAATACTAATGTGCCATCATTTTAGGGGGTGAAGTTTCAGGATGCTTTTGGGAGTTTGCAAAAATTAGGCCCCAGCTATTCTCTGAGCCTTCTTTGTAGGTGCAGCCAGCTAACGTCTTGTACCTAACTACCTGAATTGCCTCGGGGCCAGGAACTGATATCTCTGACCACCAGCCACTGAGCTCACCTGCCAACAGTGAGTGAGTTTGGGAGTGGATTCACAAGCTGAACCTTGTGGTTACTGTCGCTGTGACTGACAGTTGATTGCACTCGTAAGACCAGGAGCCAAGAGCCCAGCTGAGCTGAACCTCAAAAACTGAGGAAAAGCCTATTACTGCTTTCAACTACTGTTCCTAGATAAATTGTTACACAGAGATGTGTAATAACCTGTCCAAATTCACAGAATATAATGTAAAAATAAATCCAAACCCCAAAACTTCTACTTTGTCCCCATAAATGATTTTTATTATGTGTGCAATTATGTAAGAGTAAATCTATGATTACAATTTGATGAATATTATATATAGTTATAAAACACATAAACTACCAAAACTCTAAAATTCTTTTATTAAAATATAATTTTAGAGATTTATTTTTCTTTTAAGTATATGAATGATTTAAATCATGTGTACTACTCATGTGCCTACTGCCTGAAGAATCTTGAAGAGAATGTCAGATTTTCTGGAACTGGAGTTAGGGTGTTGTTAGCCACCATGAGGGTGAGAGGGGCTGGACACAGGCCCTCTGCAAGAGCATCAAATGTTCACAATCTCTGAGCCACCTTTCTAGCTCCTAAAATTCATATTTTAAAATGGTAATTAAGTGTGGTGAAAGATGTGATTGAATGCAGTCATCATTTATATTGGAAGCAATTTTAATGTCTATCAGCAGAAAAATGGATTAGACAAAGCAAGAAGAAGCCATCCTATAAAATCTTGCGCAATTTGTAAAAGATTTCTAAAACTAATTGTTACATGAAGATAAGTCTCCAAACCCCAAATGTTCCCAATTATGTAAAAAGATCCACACAATACCAAACTACTTTCTCATCATGAAAACATGGAAAGGTCTGGAAGACAGTGAAGGATGGCAGAGGGTGAACGAACACAGAGCGGTTTTACTTACAGTTTCTATGGTTCTGTATTTTCTCTTTTTCTTTTTATGCAATGAGAATTATGCATGTGTTTTTTATGTTCCTACAAAAAGATGACCTTGCTTTTCTGGAATCATTTGTGTAGGACTTACTTAGCTGTGGGGTTGGTACCAAAATGGTGATGCAAGCAAGATCAGCCAGCCAGAAGAGGTGGAACTGGTACTGCCATTGTCTTTGGGTATGGTAGGTGACTTGCTGAAATATTTAGATTTTATGTGCGTGCGTGCATATGTGCGTGTGTATGTGTACAGATACTCATAGAGATTAGCAGAGGACATCAGATGCCCTAGAACTAGAGTTTCATTTGACTGTGTACTGCCTAATGTGGATGCTGGGAAGTGAACTAGGGTCCTCTGGAAGACCACCAAGTGCTTGTAACTTCTCAGCCATCTCACCTGAAATTTGTGCTTTAACAAGAGTAATTCAGGGACTGTGAGCTGGCTCAGAAGGTAAAACACTTGCTGAAAAAGTGTGAAAACCAGTGGTCAAGACCCAGAGCCCACTTAAAGGTGGAAGGAGAGAAGTGAGTTCACTAAATTTTTCTATGACCTTGAAATAGGGTCACCTGCACACACACACACACACACACACACACACACACACCCCACAGACATACACACACATGCACACAGACACACACACACACACACACACACCACAGACATACACACACACAGAGACATAGACAAACACATATATACACACACATACACACACAGATATACACATACAGTCATAGACAAACACACATACACCCACACACACAAACACACACACACCATACCGCCACCATCATAGTTAAAATTCAAAGCCAGAATGATAGTAAAACTTGGAACACTGCAGAGGGAGAGGGAGACACAGTGGGAGAGAAGAGAAGAGGAGAGGAGAGGAGAGGAGAGGAGAAAAGAGACAGAGAGAGAGAGAGAGAGAGAGAGAGAGAGAGAGAGAGAGAGAGAGA